>NW_017547202.1:1881370-1910040 GCF_001854935.1 Bemisia tabaci | reverse complement strand
GTGCACAAAGAGGTGCTTCGATCTTTTATAAATCCCAAAAGCCTCATAGTCATTAGAAAATTATCAAAAAATAAAAATAAAAAAAAATTTAAAAATAACACAAAAAAAAGAAAAACTAATAATGCGAGCTTTTTATAACATTTTTCGGTAGAATGGCAGTCTCCACCCTGTAACTCAGAGAGGCAGTTAAATTCCTTGATCTTCTACCGCAGAATCATCATCATTATTAAATGGATTCAACTAATCGCTCCGATTCCAAATAAGCTACTGCACCACCATTGCTAGCTGTGGAGGGCGCCCGTAGGGCGCCCGGAGCAGCTAGTATAATGTGTATTTTGTAAATATTAAGGTGGTTCCGTATCAAACTTAATGATTTCCAAAGCACACGAATTTCTACACAATTTCTTATAGACTTTTATAATCGATGGCGAAAAAGCAACAGTCAGGTGATACAGTGTAAAGCCCGGCGATAGGAACTATAGCCCGGCTGCATAATTTTTTATCGCTTCGTATAGCCCGGCCGTATGATTTTCTCCGCATTTTACAGCCAGCTATATGATTTTCTGTAGCCTTCTTTAGCCGGCTATAAGAATTTCTATGGTATTTTGAAACACAGCTCTTATAGCCAATTTTTACCAGGGATTTAAATCATCCGAGAATACCCCGTATCTCTCTGAAAGTTTAAGTTCGATTTTTGGTGGGTACATGCCGGAGCAAAAAAAAATGAAGGCTATTTTCGAGGTGAGCAAATGATGAGCAATGACGGGCCAAAGAGAAAATCGAAAATTTTAAAAGTCGGTATGCTAACTTCACAGACATCGTATAACTTCCTGTAGGCTCCTCAGTTCACAGAGAAAATTCGTTACAAACAAAATAACGTGATACAAATCAACTGAGATGTCTCTCCGAGCGGTAAACTCGGCATTTGAACAATGCACGGAACGTAAAACAATGTAAGAATGTACGAAGTTGGGTTCAAACCCAACATACAACTATTTAAGCTCCGCGGTGGGTCGGGTTGCATACGCTCGATTTTTCGGGCGAAATCTGGTCTCACCTGTGCCCTATAACGAGAGCCGTATACAGTGAGCCCGCGTTGGCCATGTGCAGATCTTCGATTTCGCCCACAAAATCGAGTGTATGCAACCCGGCCCACCGCGGAGTTTAAATAGTTGTATGTTGGGTTCGAACCCAACTTCGTATATTCTCCTTTTGTTCCTCGCGTTGTTTTAAGTTAAAAGAGCGCTCTGTTGACTGCGAATGTTGAAAAAAGGCGCAGATTTTATCAATATTCTAATTATAAACATTCCTGCTTCATTCACCTGGACCGATAACTGTTAGAAACTGTTAGAAGGCATCGTAGTGCATAGATTCATACTTAACAGTGTCAATGGGAGATAGCTCAAAACTACAGCGTTTCTGGCATGGTATACACAACGTTCACAATTTTAGCCTTGAGATTTTAATATATAGTTGGATATTATACTACTTTACTTCTCAGCAATAATCGTCCAAAGGTATGGAGCCGATCAACATGAATCGATGGAAAAATAAAAATATGAGATTCAATGGACTTGATCACCGACTTGATCGACAAATTCGATTGATTCACGGGTTTACTGTCGATCTATTCATGGGTTTGTAGGTCTATTCACAGGTATGTCCATCGATTCACTAGTCTACCGATCCATTCACGGGTATGTAGATCTATTCACATGGTATGTCCATCGAATCACTAGTCTGTCGATCGATTCACGGGTTTGTGGATTGATTCCGGGGTTCGTCTATTGATTTACGAGTTTGTCGATTGAATCACGGATTTGCCGATTGATTCAGAAGTTTGTCTATTGATTTACGAGTTTGTGGATCGACTCGCGGGTTTGTCGATTGATTCAGGGGCTCGTCTGTTGATTTACGAGTTTGTGGATTGATTCAGGGGTTCGTCTATCGATTTACGATTTTGTCGATTGATTCATGGGGTTGTCGGTCGACTCGCGGGTGTTTCGATCGATTAATGGGGTTTGTCGATCGATTAACGGTTGTCGATCGTATCGCGTCAATGGACTCACGGTTTTATTTTCCGGAGGATTTTGAAGTGGATCGAATCCATAGGCTCCGCATGTTATTTTGAATGAGATTACTTGCATGCACTTTTCACAATGCCCTCTAAATGAAGAGACAAGTCTGTGGACAATCTGTGACACAATACTGCGAACTGCGAGTCCCTACTTTTGCGTAGGAGGACAGGACAATGCATCACAGCGAGACCTACCTGCATGTGCATGTGCAGCAAGATGGGAGCACGACCTGGACGGCAGACGCATCTAGCGCAAAGTGTGATGACCCCTGTCCACAGGATGTTCCCGCAGTCCCGCACACCGCGCACCGTGTCCTTTTCTTAAAACAACTCAAATAAGTTTTCCACCCGTCCATTTTATCGGAGCCTCTTAATGAATCCCTATTTTTACTCGAAAAGGAGAAGTTCAGTTACTCCGCCTTTCTTCTTCCTTCAATCATCACCTATTCTGCATATCTATGACTTAAAAGCCAAACCACGTATCTCCATTGCGATGTTACAAAATTTCCGCTCCTATTTTGTTTTCCTCGGAGAGATAGACAAGCCAAAACAGCTTGAAATTTATATAGAATATTCTGCTAACACAGAAGAAAATTCAAGGAAGTTTCCAAGAGATCACGTTCACTATTTTTTCAAAGAGAAAATAGCGTGTGACGGGAGGTCTTCAACGTCGGGAACGGAGATGTGTGGATTTGCAGTTTGGCCATCGACATACCATTTGACTCACACCGACTTCTGAGTTAGCTGAATTTTTTAACTGAGTAGGGGCTGGATTACTTTCGCGAGAATTTTGGCTGATGTCCTTTGAAGAAAATTGTGTGCGTAAACCTACGCCGAACGAATGACATTTTAGATTTTTACCGGTTTCCTTACTGAATTTGATTGATGAAACAGATTAGCTCCAGATGTGTGAACGGTGCTACTACAATGTAAGAGCAAGCAATAAACCACTCAACGCCTCCAATGTTGTCCGTGTGCAACACCCCTGCAATTGACATCACGAGCATTCTAGACTTTCGTTTTCAAAGCTGTGCAACTCTGACTGAGCCTGTATTGTAAGAATTGTATTAAATATGTTTAACAGCAGCTTTTGAAATGCCTGAAACATGCGTTTCATGTAAGAAAACTTCAACGCGTGCATGCATTCCCTGCGTTACCTATGCTACTCGACTCGCAAGAAGTTGTACTTTGAAAGTTACAGTTTTATTTGATTTTGAAGTTCTGTGTGATAATGTGATGATGATGTGCTTTCCCATCCTCACCATTTGCATTTGGACGTATACTAATTTTCTCCGGACTGTAAACTATTGTACAGTCCCCTCGAAAAATTCAGCGTTGACTCTATATTACTGACTCTTTCGCAGTTGCATATCTTATTGGTGAGTACTCGTGCCATAAATTAAACTAGGTCTGAAAGTTTTAGAACTGAAAAAAATCCGAATATGCCATATATTTCACTCAATATCAGTCAAATATAATCGAGTTTTTCAACAAATCACCTGTGGATCGGGAAAATCTCACGATCGGTCTAATTGTTACATTTTTCAAAATAAAATAACTTTTTCATTTTGGTCTTTGAGTGATAAAGTCAACGTTGAATGACTGTCCCCTAACCAGAGTCCAAATTTCAGCTTTTCATCGACTTACGTAATGAAGTTGGAACCTAGCCCTGAAATTTTACGACCGCTGCGTGATACGTTAATTTTTTAACTGCGACAGGGAAAAGGAGCAAGTTACATGGCAACACAACAAAGCCAAAATCCATTTCGGCGGGGGATCAAGGTCTTTGATCCAAAGAGGAGTCAAATACAGAATCGAAGAAGTTGAATGACTCTTTCCTCTTCTCTTTTTTACGTGGGAGTTTTTCGACTGTAAAATTTGGAGGAAGTATTCAACTTTGGCAGTACCCATCCACTGCTGAACCAAAATGATGAAATATCAAGACGTTGTGATTAGTACCTTATTTTGATTGTCAAAAGAAATCATTGTCAATGTGGATCTGTAGAAGGGTGCATGGCAAGGCGGATAAAAAAAGGTGGTCGCATTTCGAGTTGAGCCGCCATTTTAAAGGCTGTGATGCGCAGCATGCTTTGACATGCAATCAGGATGTACCCGAAACGTACCCGATGCCGTGTGACATCAAGAGGGTACGAAATGCGACCACCATTCTTTAACCGCCTTGGGTCCGTATAAAGTCCCTTTATACCAAGAGTCAAGACAACCCCCCTCATGGAGTCACAAACGGGAATAAAGATTACAAAAATTGACAGTTTTTCGTAATCTTTGATCGACTCATTCTCAAATTTCTTTCGCCGTTGCTTCTCTACCCCGTTATTCCCCGGTCAATTCTACACGGAGAAAAAAACTTCGTGCATGGGACCCGAAGTTGAGGTCATATATGGATCTCTGAAGTTTTCGGATCACGCATCCAAAAACTTGAGGTCCAACTGCCGAAGTTCCGGTCAGACATCCGAATTACTGCGGTAAGTACCATAGAGAAAAAAAAGGAGGTGTTTGCATTTCGGGCATCTTGGAATTTTTCATAGAGTATTTATAGCTATGATGACGTCATTGGGTACAGCGACGTTTTTATCCTGTCGATTTTCTTGGAAATGGTGTAATTTGAGGGAAAAAGTCATTCTATAAAAAGTGCTTGAAATTATATAAAGAGTTGATTTAAGTAAAAAAATCGGACATTATGATCCGTTTTTACAGCGTCAACATAACCCTCAACGAGCGTCTTGTTTACATTGATGACGTAGGTGGGTACAAATCCTCAAGATGCAAACACCTCCTTTTTTTTTCTATGGGTAAGTACCAGAGTACTCAAATGTGTGACCCGAACCCTTCGGTATGTATCTAGGTACTTCAGATGTCTGACCCGAACTTCGGCAGCTAGTCCTCAAGTTTTCGGCTGCGAGATCCGAAAACTTCAGCGATTCATATGACCTCAACTTCGGGGCCCATGCACGAAGTTTTTTTCTCCGTGTACATTATAATCTTTGCAATCGGTGAAAATGTAATCTTTCTTCCCGTTTGTGACACTGTGGAGGCCTAAAATACGGAAACCAATCAGAAATAGACGAATTTAGTGGTGACGTTACGGAGCGATATTGTTGGTTCGATATCTCGAAAGTCGAAATGTGCCCCAACAAACAAACATAACCTCCAAAATGAACAATTGACGAAATAATGCTAAAACTGCCTGAAACTAAAAAAATGCTCCATGGGACTTTAAAATTATGAAAGCTAGCCATTTACAAAAACGTTCGAGATCACAATCACAAGAATTGATTGTATAATAAGCTCGTAATATCAGTGACAGTCATAAAGCGAACCCTCCTACCCCCCTGCCTAAATCCCGCAGATTCCTATATGTTCGTTTGTTGGGGCACGTTTCGACTTTCGAGATATCGAAATTAAATCGAGATGTGACGTCACACTAAATTCGTCTATGGAGTCACATTGTCTTGACTCTCAGTATAAAGGGACTCAAGGTGCAGTGCATAGAGCTCGCGATGTTCGCTGCGCGGCAACTTCCGTTGGACGGAGCGGAGGTCCTAGGCAAACCCAGCCTTGAAACCGAAGTCGGCGTCGGAATTCCTTCGGTGCTGTGCGCTCCAGTCGGAGTCGGTCAGTTCGGTCGGTGAGACGCGCGCACGTTGCAAATCCCGAGCGCAAGTCGGCGAGTCCCCGTTATAGTTTGTTGCAATTTGCACCTATCTTCTTGTGTGCCTATCTCTTTGTGTGTGTGTCTCTCTCTCTCTTATCTCCTTTGTGCCTCTTTATATTTAACATAAAATGGTGAGAGTGTATTTCTCTCGGGAGCAAGAGGAGACACTCATAAGTCTCGTTCAAGCTAATCCCTCAATATATTGTCTGGAGCACCCAGACTATAAAAAAACGAATTTAAAAAATGCTATCTGGAGGAAAATTAGTGCAGCAGTCAAAAAACCTGGTAAGTTGATTTTCTTGTGTCTAGCATTATTATAAGATAAGCCCCGGGAGACCCCCCCCCCCAACCTACAGACTGCTTTCCTTGGAGGCACCCTCGGCCTCGGGAAAGTTGTTCGTGTTCCGTATGTTGCCGCTTCGTGAAAATAGAAGAGACATCTTGAAGCGAAGGGAGTAAGTCCATTTTGCTGATGAGCCCAAGGAAAATCTCAATTTTCTCGATAATAAATGATAGATGTTGGAGAAGAATCAACGTTATTTTTGAGCTTATCACCCAGGAGAAATTGCTCTATTTTATTTCTCTCTTCGTCTTTTTCTGGTCTCGTGTAATTTGTCTATTTTACTGATGTGTCAATTTTTCCGTATTTTTTCAGAGAGAGATTGCAGAAATAAGTGGAAGTACTTGCGCGACTATTACATAAAGAGGAAGCGTGAAAACAAACTAGTGCTTGGACCAGGAGTTAATAGAAAGGACGCCTCTATCTGTCATTTTCTATCATTTCTAAGCGATCCCTTGGAAAAAACCATGTAAGTATATAAACCCAAGTGAAAAGTCGATGAATTTAAGAACAAAGAAAAAAGTAAGAGCAGACTAGCCGTATCATTTTAAATATTCTGTCGATGGAACATCTGTGTTTCCTTAAATGTACCAAAATTCAGGGCCGGATTTAGGGGGTGGCCACATGGGCCGCGGCCCATGGCGGCAAATTTTTACAATTTTTTTAAATGTAGGTATATATAAAAGAAAATCGGATTCAGGAAAAAAAAATCAAACGAGAAATGGCGACAAAATCTATCATTTCCTGAGAGTATAGTAATTTATAAATTTGTCGTCTTTTGGTGATACAAGAGACAGCACCTTTAATTCGTCGAGTTAAGAGAGAAATCAAACACGCAATGTGGCCTGGAACGGCGCGGCGCAGAGAGCAATGATGACGAAGACTTCACATGAAAAGGAGAAGCCCTCGACACGGCCGACGCGGCGGTTGGCACGTAACACATATTAGCGCCTACAAAACTGCATGGATACTTCACGCATTGCGTCAAACACAGTGCGGTCCGCAGCGGTCGCGGTCGGCGTGAGACGCAAAGCGCCTACTAGACTGCATGAATACCTCACGCATTGCGCAAAACATAGTGAGGTCAGCGCGGCGCAGCGGCGGAGGTTAAGATTATTAAACCACATTAATGTTTGTTCTTTCATAATTTTTTCGCTCATTTCTTAGAGATGGAAAGCGTTGTCCACACACAGCGATAGGTTTATGAGACTTAACTTTCGCGCCAAGTTCCGTGAACTTTTGCTAGTAGTGTTGACAGGGCTTTCGCAAAAAATGTGTCCATCACGATTTAACGCATCTTATGCACCCCTCCCTTTCCCCTCCGGCATGTTCACTTGATGGTTTTCATTGATGTTTCAAAACGAATGAGAAGGGAGCGGCAAAATACAGGCGGCCCATGGGCGGCAAGTAGGTAAATCCGGCCCTGGATGCGAGCGTAGGAAGGGATGGGGAAAGTAAATGATTTGAAGTCAAGGTGAATTTACGATGGTGAAAAGGCGAAGCCCTCGGCGCGGCGGTTGGCATGTAACACATATTAGCGCCTACATAACTTCATGAATACTTCACGCATTGCATCAAATACAGTGCGGTCAGCAGCGGTTGGCGTGAAACGCATAGCGCCTGCAAGACTGCATGAATACTTCACGCATTGCGCCAAACTCAGTGCGGTCAACGCGACACGGCGCGGGCGGAAGTTAAGATTATTAAGCCACATTTATGTTTGTTCTTACCTAAGTTTTTCATTTATTTCTTTTAAATGGAAGGCCTCGTCCACACCGTTATAGTATAGTGTTGACAGGACTTCCGCAAAACATGTGTCCAACACGAGTAAACGCGTCTTATGCACCCCTTTTCCTGTTCGTTTTTAATGATGTTTCAAAACGAATGAGAAAGGGGCGGCAAAATACAGATGGCCCAGGGCCCATGGGCGGCAAGGAGGTAAATCCGGCCTTGCCAAAATTAGCGTTTTTCGGCGTTCATAAATCGTCGTTTTCCTCACGGAAGAACGTAATTCCATTTCAATGTTACCAAATTTTCCCTCCCAAATTGCATATTAACTAGGAGAGTTTTGAACATTCTTAACTGAAAATTTCACTGATTTTTCCTCAGATATCATGCTAAAATCAGAGATATTTTGGATAAAGATGGCACATGTACATTTTTTTAAAGTGTATATATTAATTGTTGTTGGAATGGAGCTCCGTTCTTTTGTCCGGGAGACGACGAGCTGCTTTTTTCTCCGCTAGTTTTTAATCTGTACTGCTGTAAAACACTCAACCACCTTCAGAGTTGAACCAAAGTTAAATCTTCTAGTTTCTCATCTCTCTGTTTTCAGGATGGTTAAGAATGATTCTGGAGAAACTACCAACGAAATTGACGAGAATGTTTCTGTGGAAGTCGACGAAGACGATGCTTCAGCGGAGGACGAAGAAGATGCAATTGACGACGCAAGCAGCGAGGAAGAAGAAGCTGAGTATCCTGCCAAGAGAACACCTTCAAATCAGATCCCTGGCTGGAAAGCAACTGCCTCGACTGTGACCTCCACATCACCAAATTCTGCCGCAACAAAACCCAGAATCTGGTCAAAAAAAATTATCGGTAGAAGGAAACTATCCCCTCGTGACAGGATTGTCGCCAAGATTCAAAAACAAAACAAGGAATGCCATGAATTAATGAAAACTTTTATCTCAAGTGCATCTCAATCTCACCCTCAGCATACTCCACTGGACCCCATTGAAGCGTATTTTAAATCTATTATGACATCTGTTAAGAACCTACCCCCTCTCCTCCAGCTTGAGGCGAAAAGGGAAATTTCCAATATTGTCATAAATCTAGAGTTTAAAGCTTTACAAGACCAAGTTTCACCTCCTAGTGCATCAGTATCGACTGCTTATTCCAATCCATCATCACCTCAAAATGTATCGATGATCTCATAACTACATTCTTAATCGAATGCTTACTCTCCTCCTTATCATGAATGACTTTCTTAACCATAGCTACTATAGGCTTTACTTTTTATAAACCACTGGAATTTTCTGAATAAAGTTCATTTTTTTTTCATTGACCGCATTTCGTACAAAGTTGTTTTATTCCTGGTGATCGGACGTGAGGTTTGTCAAAAGCTTCGAATAAACGTCTCATCAAACTGCAGAGTTGTCTCACCAAACCGGAAGTATTCTTTGAACAGTCATGAAAAAACCGAGTGATCGGGACTGAAATGCGGCGAGCAACTATTACTGCTTCCAAGCCACTCACATTGCCTATCGAGATATTGAAGGCGGTGGAACACCGGGGAAACGACGGGGTATTCTCTAGAAAGCTGCTTAAGAATCAATGTTAAAGCGATTCCCTTTGGAAAAATGGAATAGTGGGATTTTACACTCTGTCCAACAGAATCATGTGCCAACTGAATGCGGCACTCATGAGCCGTGGGAATGGGAAAAGAGCGTTGTGGACAGGGCTCATGAGTTAGAGCCGAGCAAGGGCGACAACGGAGACCACTTCGTTGCCGCTGACGTTACTGGCGCTTTTTAATTCCCATTTATTCTTACAGTCCTCAACTAACGAGCACACCTCTCCTTCCCCACCTGTTTCTGGAGCCGTTTGGCAGAAATACGTCCAAATGACTATCTTAAAATACGCAAGACGGCGCTGCACATGTGATAAAGCGTTGACACCTGATGAACTTTCTCGGCAACGTTTGATCATTGGACTACATTAGGACGGGAGCGGCGGGACCCAGGGACCTGCACCGGACGAGGCGATAAAAGAGGAGGGGGCGAGGGAACGGGCGCGGCGAGGGGTGAAGCGATTATTTTAGCACCTCCAAAGGGCTCGGCCCAATCGCCGCAGTTGCGAACTTGTCACATTTCAAGTCAAGTTCAACTGATCACAGCCCAAGGAGCTCTCCGCTCAACAACCAGCGGCTCCCTGGAATTCATTCAAAAACCCAATGACCGATACGAGAACCTTTGAAAGCCGACTCGGATGGTCGAGGAGAAAGAGGTGCAGATGAAGGTTATATGGGCGTATTTCTGCTAAACGGAGCTATGTGCATCATGACGTGTGCCCTGATATGTGTATATTCTTATGGGTCTCGGGGCTCATGTCTTAATGCACATAGTTCCGTTTGGCAGAAATACGTCCATATGAAGGCTTATGCCAGGGAGGAACGGGCCTGACGGCTTCGAAAGAGGGAAGCAGGAGAATTCCGCCGAAGTGGTGGTGGGGAGGGGTGTGCAAGGGGGGGGGGGGGGGGGCACATACCTTCACTTGAGTACAGATTCATGTTGCCACGGCACGCGAAAAAAAAGTCTCGTTACAATTTCCCAACACACTATCTGAACTCGAGGAACTTCGACGTTCTAATTAGGTGTCTGCTTGTTTTCATCATGAATTCGGTTTTTAGTCGACCGAGTCAGCGCACACACGGGGAAAAATACTATTTGCAATGCTAATTGTCCGTTTGGTGATTCTTCAGTTTTCCGGAGGAAAATCTGGTTGTCTCAAGAGGAATGGAGAAGTCTTTGATTGTTAAAATACGAATTTTAATTAATTTGAATTACGGTTTTAATCGGAGTAACAGGAAGTTTCCAGGGGGAGTTTCTGTTGATCCGAACAGAATTTTTCTCGTCGCATCTTCATTTGGAGTTAAAATAGGAGCGGAAATATCGCAAATATTTGAAGTTTACTTCATGAGTGAAGTTGGTAAAAGGCGTGTAAAATGAGCCTCTGTTAAAACATAGACCTGAGTTACAGTGCTGATCAGAGCTCAAGATTAACTTCTGAGTATGATGTTGTCATCATAAAAAACACGTACAATTATTTAGAAACAAAACAGATCGCGGGCAATGTCCTGACCCCCGCCGCCTTTGGGTGATGTGATGTCCCTTTGCCGCGTAACATTCTCGGTGTAATGCAAAATCTCGAGACTCGCAGGACCACGGAAATAAAGTATTTTCCAGAGGTGAATTAGAAACTTAATAGAGGATTTAATGTAGCCTGGTTACCATTTGAAAATGTTTAAATCATTTATATGCCGTAGTCAAATCCCGAATCCTTGTCGTGATGTAACTGCCTAAATTTCACAATCCAATGTAATGGACGAACGGTATGGTTAACTAATGGTCAACTACTTAATTAATGGTTTGGATACGTTTTCTTAGAGTCTGAAATTTGATGAATTTTGTACATAAATGAGCATTGCTAAGTGAACTAAGCATGGGAGTATCCTCGGTTTCTAAATTAAGGCACTCTAACTGGAAGTATGGTGCGATTTTGATGATAACTCCTGGATGCAACTATTCGTACTCGATGGATGTCCGTGTTGCATATGCTAAAAATGAAGGCGTTTTGACTATCCGCGCGCTCACGAACCACTAGAGGGTTGGAGGTTCGGGGCTCGAGGATCTAAGTAAAACTTAATCAATAAAACTTTGCGTAAAACATGCTAGTATTAATCATTTGCGATGTCTATGGGCAATTGCAATTGTTTAAAATTTGATGAATTTCGAATATATAAGAAACTACTGCGTGAACTGATTGTGAGCACAAGAGTATTCTCAGTTTCTCGGCTTTCCCACATGAGCCACAGAAAAACATATAGTTATAAGGAGCATAGGGCTGGTATAGAAACTGAGATACGAACGTAAGTCAAGTCAGTTGAGCGAATTTTTTGGGAGAATTTTGAGGAATTATTTAGACTGGAGCTTCCTCATTGGTTTTCCGGCTTTGACCGGATTTGGGATTTGACTAGGACATTATAAATAAATATTTAAGGACAGTTGTCCAAGAACTTTCCTCTGGTATTCACCGTGTGAGAAAGGCTGTTCGAAGACTTTCTCCCAACAATCCTTTGTGTAACGAGGCATTTGTCCAAAATGTGCCCTGACGACGTACAGTTCTTCGAACAGTTAACCCAAAAACTCTCCGCCCGTATCAACTATGGAACAGACAACACCACCAAGTGAAAAAATTATTGTAAGGTCTCGATGCACGAATCAAATTCCGATCAAAGTAGACCACTTGATGACTGTTAGTTGCCATGCAACATTCCTCTTTGATCAAAATGGGGGGCCATCATTCGTCATTTCTTGTCAAACGGAACATTTCTGGCAGGTTTTCATTTGAAAATTAAGCGAAGTAACGAGTTTCAGATTAATGACTCGCGACACTTGGATGGGAATTGGTTCCGGAATTTTATCTTCTATCGAGGTCCTGAGCAGTTCATTTTTTCCATCTCCCACATTTTCCATCGACTTTTCATAGGGGATTTGTATCACACTTTTCCTGTGCTTGTTTCGCTCATTAGCTAATTCTCAGTTTCCAAGCAAATAAGTGCATACTCATACAGCAAATTTTACCGTATGCCTTTTCCCGACTTCCACGGAAAACGCGGTGAGGCTTCTTCGTTCCTTCAGTTGGCAACGCCGGACCAGGTCGACGAACTGGAGTACGACCGACCGACGGAGGAATGTGGTGCTCTCACGTTGGCAGTTTTATGCGCATAATCCCTCCTCCCACCCTCCCCATTGACCAGCCAGAACCCCTTCCCCGCCGGCGTTGGCTCGTCTGTTTGGATGTTGGCAGAATATTATGCACCACCGAGCGCTTCGGCTCGATGCGAACTCAAATTTGCCATGTGGTCCCGGAAAATTGCCGCTTCGTCCAGTAGCGACTGAGGATTTGGCGAAATATTGCAACCTGGACTCGACTGTGTCTGGGCATCATAAAGTTTCGACTCGATTCTTTTGGATCGATTCGACCTCCGCTCTTGAAGTTCTTGAACTCTCCATGAGGAGATGTTGTGAAAACTCGGCGCGGGTTCCGGAGAATCGGGCGGATTCTCACGAGAATCAGAACGATAAACTGGCTTGAAATTTGCACGTTGTGTGAAAATGTCTATCAATTGTTCGACGTCACCGAGTAAGACGGGGCCCTAACTAAAACAAAAAAAAGATTATGAGGAACATTTCCCAATTAAAGATTCCTAAACTGCTCAGTGCTCAACGACTCGGCCGTGTTTCCAGAGAGGGCAGCGAGCAAGTCTACTGTTCTTCGTAAAAGTGTCAATTAGTATGAAAAAGACTCATAGAAAGAAAATCGATTATTGAAAATCGACCATAAAAAAGGGCCTATTCCACTTCATGATAGGCAGACATGCTTTCTATTTGCATTTTCTACTGGCTTGCGGGTTTGCGTTTTGCACAAACGCACACCCAAAAAAAAGTGGGTTCACACTGAAAAAAAAAGATTGATAGAATTTACCATCTCTTCACGCTGTAATTCACACTGCGTCAATTCAGAGTTAATTCTGCCAGAAAAAATTTCAACGTTACTATATAATGGCACAGGTAACCATTCCTCTGGTAAAATCGACTTTGAATTCACGCTGGATGAAATACAGCGTGACGGAATGGTAAATTCAACCGATCTTTTTTTTCAGTGTAGAAATTGGTAAAAAAAAGAAAAATAAAGGAGAAAAAAGATGTTACCATTCTACTCCAGACCAGCGTCTAAGCATATGAACGATGCCAAATTTCCCGCAACAAAATATTTATTTTATAGGAGAGTTACAAATATTTTTTCCTATAATTTTCATATGCTTTCGGTAAAATTGCGAACAAAATTATGCAAACAATTGGGAAGATAATTTGAACAAGTTTTCCTCAAAATTTTAGGGAAAGAAATGTGTCCATTTTCGAAGGCTCATAGGACGTTTTTTCGTAGCGCAGTAGAGTAATACAGCTCTCTCGCGGAATAATGTGGATTTACTGCCGTTTTGCTTGAAATGACGTCAATTATTCTGCAATCACTGATTTTTCATAACTCACGATTTTTTTTTTTTTTTTAAAAAATTTTTTTACAAATGAGACTAATTTTGCTGTATAAAGTAAGTCATTTCAGGGCCGGATTTACTTACATGCCGCCCATGGGCCGCCTGTATTTTGCCGCCCCCTTCTCATTCGTTTTGAAACATCGATAAAACCATCAAGTGAACGTCCCGCAGGAGAAGAGGCGTTTAAGACGCGTTTACTCGTGTTGGTCACATTTTTTGCGGAAGCCCTGTGAACACTACTTGCAAAAGTTCACGGAACTTGGCGCGAAAGTTAAGTTCCGTAAACCTATTTCTGTATGGACAAGGCCCTCCATCTATGAAAAATTAAGCCAAAAATTATGAGAGAACAAACACAAATATGGTTTTTAACTTATGGCTTATGGTTTATAAATTTTAACTTCCGCCGCCGCGCCTCGCTAACCGCACTGTGTTTGACGCAATGCGTGAAGTATTCCTACAGTATTACATGCGCTATGCGTTTCGGGCCGACCGCTGCTGCACGCACTGTGTTTGACGCAATGCGTGAAGTATTCATGCAGTCTTGTAGGCGCCATGCGTTTCACGCTGCTCGCTGCTGACCGCAGCGACCGCACTGTCTTTGGCGCAATGCGCGAAGTATTCATTCAGTCTTGTAGGCGCTAATATGTGTTACATGCCGACCGCCGCGCCGAGGATTTCTCCTTTTCATCTCACGTTCTCGTCATCATTGCTCTCTGCCCCGCGCCGTTCCAGGCCAAATTCCGTGTTTGGTTTCTCTCTTAGTCTTAACTCAACTAATTAAAGGTGCTGTCTAATGTAGCACAGAGAGACGACAAAATTAGAGATTTACTATCAGGAAATGAGAGATTTTGTCACCTTTTCTCGCTCGTAATTTTTTTTCTGAATCCGATTTTTCTTTAAAGCCACATTTAAAAAAATCGCAAAATTTGCCGGCATGGGCCGCGGCCCATGTGGCCACCCCCTTAATAATTTCCCCCTGAGTGATTTCGTTCAAATTACATCAGTGTAATCTTGTAGAAAACGCGATTCCAAAAACATCGGCGATGGGCACTGCTCTCCTTGGCAACACGGCATTATTGACGCCAGGCTTTAATATTTCAAAGAAGGGTCAAAAACCATGTTCACTTGTAGGTTCTCGCCCATCAGGTTAATATAAGCAAATGGGGAGGCAGGCATCAGATGAAAAATTAACCATTTCCCAACTCTTTTCAACATTTTCTCATTGCGAATCGGCGCAAAGTAAACTTTAGAATACGTTCCGCCTGCCTGATAATTTTCCATTTTTGTTCAGAGGAGGTTTTTTCACTATTAAGAGAAGTCTTGAAATCATCTCTGATCTGTCACGAAGCTTCCAAGACAGGCTTCTCCGATTTTAGGGTTAATGAAATGAAGCGAATATGGCGTTGTTTTTTGGAGAAGTCTTAGTCCAAGGAGAATCTACAGTGGGGAAGGGGAAGAGAAACGAGGACCGATAGACTGACCGAGAAAGAAAGAAGAGATCCGGGAGGAATGGAGTGGGTATTTTGAGATTAGCGTGGTTCGTTGTAATTAGTAGTTTTTGGAATCGTCTATAAACTACAGAAGAAGAGAAGGGAAGGGGCAAGTGAATGTTGAAGAGCGTCTACAATAAGAGCAGAGCACATGAGACCAAACTCGACGTTACGTAACTTCTTAATTTGCGAGCAATTTGGACTTATCGCAAATAAGATTTACATCAAGAGACAGACCGAAGGAGAGGTATAAAATGGCATTTTGACCACCTGTTCTTAAAATTTATCAATAGGTAGTGGTGTAGTCGGAGGTGCCTCTCCAAATAGGGGCCACGTTTTGTCATTCTGCTGTAAGAACCTGGAAAATGTGGCGAAAATGAAAGGTGATGAAGAGACAAACCACTGGTAAAAGTTTTAGCCCGAGTTCTGATCAGGTTCTGATCAGGTTCTGATCATACGACACTGCAGAAGATACATTGTCTAGGATTGAAATAAGCCTCTTTATCGATTAAAAATGTTAGATTCACACTTCTCAAATCAGCCTCACCCTAACCATATTATAATGAACCCCAAAATTCCCGAAAAAGGGGCAACTCTTCGGTAACTTTTCTCTTCGCGAAGGTATGACTGACCTAACCTTTTAAAGTAAAAAAGATCTAGAATATCGAGGAAATGGACCCTCTTCGGGGAAACGCCCCTAATATACTAGAGAATAGTACACTAGCATACTACACTATAGTATACTTGAATTCCATAGGCAGGTCCGAATTAAACAACGCTCCCTATCGACAGAGCGCTTAAAAAAACTTGGAAAAGGCCCGTTGACTGTGGAAAAACGCCCGTTAATGCTTTTTGCATATTGTCTTTTTTCCTGCCGTAAAATGCTTTCCATGCAAATACATTCTTTCTCATGAGTGCGTTACTCTGGATTAGAGTGGTAGTAGATGGAGGCACCAGGAAGACTGGTAAAAGCAGGTCAATCGAAATTTGATATTTTCTTGTCTTGTTTTTATACCAGGCGCTGCTGTTGAAGCAACATGCTCCTGTTGCAGCTGCGTTGCTGCTTGCGTGTGTATGAGTGGTATAATTGTACAGATCCTACTCAGAAATGTAACTCAACGAATATTATTTTACCTAAACTTGTTTGAATACCGCCAACCACGTAAGTTTTCGGACTTTTAGGTATTGCTTGAAGAAATGAACCTCAACTTCAAGCGCCCTGAGGATGGATTCAATCAGTAACTCCTTAGACCATTAACGGGCCCAAATATCAATTATTAATTTCTTTTGCCGAAGAAAAATTGCTTTCGATGAAATTTGATTTCACACGCTATTCAAATTAAAGAGTTAAGGCGAATTCTTCTTCTATAGCAAAACAACTTCAAAACATCTTGAACCAAGTTGGACCGTAATCTAGAGTCGACAGTCTCAATTGAACTCATTCTGCAATAAAAAATTACAGTTTTCTGTACATAGATGGCCAAAGTGTGAAACCACGTATCTCCGTTTGCGACGTTGCAGACTTCCTATCATATTTTATTTTTTTATTTGAAAACTTGTCAACTTGATTTCTTGAAAACCTTGATTATTTTCCTCTATTGGTAGAGTATTCCGTAGAAATTTCAAGTTCTATGTAGATGACTAGTTTTTTGAAAAAATAAATTAGGAGCTGAGATTTGGAACAACACAATGGAGATACGTGGTTTCGCACTTTAGCCATTGACATACATAAAATCACCTACTTACAGAGGGAAGCAAATGGAACAAGTGTTGCTTCTAGAATGAGCAAAAAATAGTAGTTCCTATTAGGAAAATGTAGCCCATTTGTTGAAAATTGATAAGTTTCAAGTCCAGTTACTGGGATTAATGACCTCATTTTTCTCGACTTGACGCTGCTTCTGGGAAGCGGTGCAAAACGCTTCTAGAGTGTGTCGTTCCTTGTTAAGAACTCTAATTGGGGTCAGCTCTTGGAAGTTTCAAGTCTGGGTGCCGGGCGCGGGTGCCGGTGCCCTACGCGGCGCGACCGGGGGGGGGGGGCAGGGAGAGGGGACGGAGTAGTTCGTAGTTTCCCTCCCGAAAGAACGTATCTATTTTTCGATGTTGTCGTCTTTTCCCCGGAAATTTCGTTTTCACCAGGAGAATCTTATGTAATTAATTGAACGTTTCACTGATATTTCTGCTGATCTCATTTTGCAACAAAATCGTACGAAGCATTTTTGTGGAGAATTAAATTTTTCGGCTGAATTTCGCAACTTCGGAACGGACTTAAGTTCCTTCGTTCGGGAATCCATGATGTGAGTAAGTTTCAAACCCAGCACCTACGACCCACGCAGCGCGTCCAGCGCTGCAGCGACGCAGTTATGAAGGAAGAACGCCGGAGGAAGAGAAGAAGATTCCCGTTGACAAATCACGAAATTTCTGGAAAATTGTGACTGAATTTATCATCCATTACTTACGAGAACTTTGTCCGTAATTTAATCTCACGTGTCTGAAAATGTTCATTGAAAAGAATCGATACTTTCCTCAAAAATTAGGAGAGTAAATGAACCAGTGAGAACGAAAACACACCAACTCGGAAAAATGAATATAATCAAGACAAGACACACACAAAACTGCAGAAGAGGCGGAGAAGTTAGTTCAAGAAAAATATTTTTGCTGCTGAAAGAGAAGCACTTATGGACACTTTAAAGGTCCAGGTTGGAACAGATGTGCTGTGTGCTAACTTCAACGACCCTCATGTAAATTACCTACCTGTCTCTAATGGAAATTGAGCATTTTCGAGTTACCGAGTTGGTGTGTTTTCGTTCTTACTGATTCAAATTTGGTAAGATTCGAATGTTCATACGGCGTTTTTCCTCAGCCGGCTGACTCCTCAAAATCGGCGGCTTGGCACCGCGTTGCGCACAACGTTATATAACCGGACCGCAGGATGGAGGCTGTAAGGGTTTTCAGCGGTATGAATGGGTTGGCTGCGTGACTCCGGAGTCGAAATTGGTGGTCAATGCCCAGAGCTTTTTCCTAGGACAAGGAATCCTCCAATGGGAGCTTGTTATCTAAATTGGGGGTCAATTCGGAATTACGCAAGTCGTCTGAGAACCGCTGAGTTCAAGGTAACCTGCCAAGAGCTGGACGATGGACCCGCAGCCATTGCCCTCCGAATTGAGACCGATTCGTAGACTGTGCTGTTCTGCCGTGCTAAGGAAAAACGCCGTATGAACATTCGATAGATGCCAAATTTCCCCGAATAAAGCATGTATTTCTGAGGAAAGTTATGTTTATTTTTCCTTGACATTTTCGGATATTATAGATGAAATCCTGAACAAAATTGACTGAAATTTTTGAAGAAAAATATTCTTAATTTTCTCAGTAAAATCGGGTTTTCTTAAAGGAAATATGGCAAAGAACGCTCATACGGCGTTTTTCCGTAGCACGGCAGTGTTGCGGACGTATAGTTGGACGTTCGGTGAATTTTCCTGCTTTCTTCCTCGAGCAATCGTGACATCTTAAAGTGATACAACTATTCGACCATGCGGGAGCTCGGGTTGCCTACACTAAAAATTGAAGGCAAACCGACGGTAGGGTGAAGTCACAGCTACAAGCCACGCATGATGAATTATTCCTGCTTTATTCTTCGAGCAATCTTAACCTCCTGAGAGTGATACTACTGCTCGGTCTCGTGATCGCCAGGATTTCAGAAAAATTGTCTGAGGACGCCGGAAATTCGAGAAGGCTATACAAACTTCCCAAATCGTGGATTTCAAACTTTTTTGGATGTGCTTATCGTAATTTTCGTATAACTTTAGCAACGTAGCATCGTCCGCTCAGTTGCCTATATTTTTTGCATACATCGGACCCATCACATAAACTTGACCTCAGGTAATGTTGAGTCGCCCAGGTGATAAATGTTTTGAAAGTAATGAGGATTCGTAAAAAATGCGGTGCCTAGCGGCAGGACGGAAATAAGCGAAAATCGATGGAAATTAGTACTTCTTTTCTCAGGTCGTTCCCCTTCACCATGTACTTATTGTTGTACTATCATAGTAAGGAAGAACGCCGTATAAACAGTTGGGAGTTGCCAAATTTCCCCGGGTAAAACCTGTATTTTTCAGGAAAGTTATGCATCTTTTTCCCTAGAATTTTCAAATATTTCAGATTAAATTGAGAAAAAAATCTTCTGAAAAATTCTAAGAAAAATGCTTGTCATTTTCCGTATAAATTCGTTTCTTACTGGGGGAAACATGGCAACGTTTGAAGGTTCATACGTCCTTCTTCCTCAAGACGACAGCAGAGTGCACGAACTGAGAGAGGAATTAAGAGGGAGGCTAGTGGCAAAGCGTGAATGATCGATTATCGATATTTCCCCATTTGAAGCTATAGTAAAGAATCGATTATTAGGGTGTTTGTTGCAAACACCCTGTTTATCGATCCTCTTGCGTAGGCTTAAATGGCAGATGAATCGATACATCGCAAAGCGCGCCACGCGACGGCACTGAGGGAGGCAGACGTTGGCTCGTCGGAGTATGTGATCAAAGTGCCAGTGGACTGAAACAGATAAAAGGTAGCATATAAGTACAAACAAATGTTAAACTATTCTAGTCGGACCTTTTATTATCTGCATTATTATTCCCCGGGCTGTTTTGGCACTTGCACACAGACTGACGGAGCTTTATTTTTAGCCTAAGGCCTAACTTAAATATTTGCAATTCGGCCTGGACAGAGTATTTTTAAAATCTGTTCTCAAAGCTAGACTCGCCGCGTGCGCTTCGCTAATGCTGTGTTTCAATCTGCTTACCACGACAGCGCGAGCCGCTACTTTACCCCCGTCCTAAGGAAAAACCTCGTATGAGCCTTTAGGCGTTGCCACTTTCCTTAACTAAAAACTGAATTTTCCGGAATAAATCTGAATATTTTTTCTACAATTTTGGAGACTTTTTTTCTTCCCAATTTAATGTAAAAAATCTGAAAATTCTAAGGAAAAATATGCATAACTTTCTTCAAATATGCATGCTTTATTCGAGGAAATTTATTTCCTCGAATATCGTCATTATTATGCCTAGGAATTCTTATATCATTGATGAATTTTTGATCCAAGTTAATACGCAAACGCCATCAATGGCAATCTCGCTTGGTGTTATCTGGAGGAATTGGGTAAATACGGAAATCTTGAACATGCAGTACTTAAACCACCAACGTAACAACGTACATTCCCATTAAACATTTAATTAGTGGACAACTATCAACAGTGCGTCGTTGCGCGCTCATTCTCATCAGTTCGCCTTCAATATAAAAGTAGGCAATGTGAGCGGCTTAGGAGCAGTAATAGTTGCTTGTAGTAATGTAGCAACGTTCATTCGCATAACATTGTAGCAAATGACCACTCTCTACTATCACTGCACTGTTTCACTCTCACTCTAACCAGTTTGCCTTCAATTTCAATATAGGCAATGTGAGCAGCTTCGGAGCAGTAATGGTTACTTTTCTGCTATGCATCGTCTAGTTGTATCAGTCCACACTTGGAATATGACCAATCAAGTCCATGTTCACGGGTTCAAAATGTTTCCGCGGCCAAAATTTTAAGGGGCGGCTCATCTACGAATCATTACGGTGAAAGGCATTTCATAAGTGCAAAGACCAGGCCAAAAATTCCTATCATCACTTTGAAGAGAGTGGTAAAGAATGATAGAGAATGAGAACGAATTATGAAGTGTGTAGGAGAGTGATGGAGATGACGGAAAATAATGGGAATGGTGGATAATAATGGACAATGATAGAGAAGTAGTGAGATTTCATTGGTACAACAAACCGAGCTATCCGTGTCTATGGACTGATTATTGAAATTGATGGACAAAGCGATAGACAAAGAAAATGTAGGGACCATGGAGCAATCCCATTGGTTGAAACGCGTGGTTGTCATGGACTTAGGGGGGAGTGATGGACTAACTATAGGGTCTTCCGTGGGTTACCGATAGCTAGTCTATTACTTCCCTCCTTTGCCCACTGCAACCACCCGCCTCCACCTGTAGGATCGCTTCATTTCCCTTGTGTCTTCTTTGTCTATCGCTTTGTCTATGAATTTCAACGATCAGCCCGCAAAGCAAAGCTTTTCCTGGGCTTCCAAACCTATTTTGTATGTGTGGCTTTTATTTAATCATACCCACCGCCCTGTCGTGACATTTGCCAGAGGATTCAACAATGATTATGCAAATCTCCGGTCCTTGTAAGAGGCCCATTCTTAGAAGAGGGCTACCTGCTACCTCTCACTTGGCCAGGAGTCGAGTTGAGTTTCATCCAAACGCGACTGCGGCGGATAAATACAAAATTAGTTTGACAGTTCCGCCGGGCCAAAGAAGAACGCCGCATGAGCCTTCAGACGTTGTCAAATCTCCTCCGACGAAAGCTTCATTTCTGAGGAGAGTTATGCATATTTTGCCTTGAAATTTTCAGATGTTTTAGATTAAATCGTGAGAAAAATTGTCTGAATGGCTGGAGGCTAGATACTCTGAATTTTTCCAGCATGTTCGTTTTTTATCGAAGGAAATATGGCAACTTTCGGAGGCTCATACGTCGTTACTTAGCACGGGAGTATTCAGCGGAGGGAGCTAACGTCCGCTCCGGCGCGGCGGCGACTCAATCGTGGTTGGAGCCAAATTTCGATTCTACAGTCTGAATTCCACGAAGGAGGACTTGGGTTAAAACGCGCTGCATGACGTCACTGAGCGGCTCAGAGGTGATGCGTTCAGCGGTGCAAACTCCATTCGAGTCGCATCGAGCATCGACATTATTCGTCGTCTCCCGGACGAAAGAACGTAACTCCATTCCAATGTTGCCAAATTTCCCCTAGCAAATTGCCTATTAATCAAGAGAATCTTGGGCATTTTTGACTGAAAATTTCCCTGATTTTTCTCTAGGTCCCAAGCAAAAAACAGAGATATTTTGAATAAAAATTGCTTACGTACATTTATGTATCATAAGTTAATTGTTTGAGTCAATTTGGCAACCTTGGAGTGGAGTTACGTTCCTTCGTGCCGGAGACGACGTATTTTCATCGTCCAGTGGCGAGGCGTGAATGATCGATTATCGATATTTCCCTATTTGAAGCCGAAGTAAAGAATCGATTTTTAAGGTGACTTTTTCTCACCGATTTTTAATCGACTTTTTCTGTTCATCGATCATTTTCCATAGGTTTAAATGCGTGCGGCTGCAGTACGCGGAATTTAAAGTTTCCGCTTATTCGGGTTACACTGCGGTGCCAAGGAAAAACGTCGTATGAGTCTTTAGACGTTGCCAAATTTACTTTGATAAACTATGGATTCTCTGGATAACTCGTGTAGATTTTTCTTCCGATTTTGCAGACATTTTTATTCGAAATTTTCCCTAAAATATCTGAAAATTTCAAGAAAACATATTCATAACAGTCCTTATGCCACACAATTTATCGTGGGTGATTTGGCAGACATTCGAATGCTCCTTCGGCGGTTTTCCTTATCTCGGTTACCTCACAAGGAACTTTCCCTCCCACGGGAATACGCGGTTATAAAATACTTTCCCGGGAAATATTGACAGAAAAACATAATTTTTTAAATTAAGCGTCAAATTTTAAGAAAAACACACTTACATTTGCATGCACACGGTAGTCGCTCAAACTTTGAGCATTTCTCCGGTTAATTAATAGTTCTTGTTCCCGTCAATCAACTTTTTTGAGAAAAGATCCTAGTTGGATCGGGTGGAGGCGCAGGAAAATTTTACTGGGGGAAAGGGACATTTAATCTTTGAAAAGGAATGTAATGGCAACAAACACCCCCCCCCCCTCCACGAAGGCTGTTCACTGGTGTTCGCAGATCCACTTCGCCGACTCAGATCCATGCCCTAAAGCAAAAGCCAATTTTAATTAGCTGACAGAACTTTTAAAAACAAGTTGGCGTGCCGTGTGTGTCATAATTTTGACTGATAATTGGTGCAGGTTCGGGCCGAGGTGACCTTTCTTTTAAATTATTAAGTTAAATAATTTTTCACATGAGTCTCGCAAAATTCCCCTGAAGAACCCGTTATTTTCTAGTTCGACTGTACCCCCCCTCCCCCCCCCCAGGGTGATTCAAAAGCCACGCACCACTAGTATCAGGAGGCACTATCCCTGTAAAACTTTTTAATAAATTAAGGTGGAGACTTGAAATTTTGTGAGTCCTCCTAGATCAAAAGAAAAGTGATTTTGGGTGACCCCACAATTTTAAAAGGAGCACCCTGAAAGGGGTTACAGGAGCGGTGGAGGACTTTTGCATCGTCCTGCAGGGTCACAAAGTTCTTAAAATTTTGTTTATTGCGCGACGCTAAACTTAATACCGTAACTCAAACGGCAAACTCACCCCCTAAGGCTCTTTCTTCCACACATGAACGTCTTGTTAACGAACATGATTGGGGCATTTTTTGGTATAATGACATATCGACGGTGAAACTACCAAACCACGTATCTCGGTTTGCGACGTCGCAGACTTCCTGTCATACTTTATTTTTTAAATGAAAAACTACTTAACGTCCAGTCTTGAAAATTTTTGTGATTTTTCCTCATCGTGCGTAGAAAATTCTGTGAAAATTTCAAGGAATGATATTGATTTGGTCTACTTCAAAAAAAATAAAATGTGAGCGTAGATTTTTAAACAGCGCAAACGAGATACGTGGTTTGGTAGTTTCACCGTCGATATGAAACTTCCAATGCTGCTATGATTGTGCAACGTAGTTCTCTAGTCGTAAGTAACTTCTCCAACAGTTCTACTATGACTTTCCCCCAGTCTCTGCTCTGAGTTTTTCCTCACTATTATAATGAAGCAAAGCTACTCTGAATGAATTTCATTTGCCGCAAACTCTATAAAAAATTGCACAATCTGAGCAACATTGCAAGTCTCATGCGTCCTTTTACCGAAAAATGCTGCAATTGCTCCTTAAAGAGCCTATATAGCCAACTTATGGGCACAATTATTTACACACGTAGAATGAAGGCAACGTTAGAGAGGAAAATTGTTCGAAGTCCATTGATTCGCTATCGACAAAACGGAAATAATGACGAAGCAGATTGATGTGACCCTTACTAGCTCCTCCTCCACCTCTTCCTCCGTCATCGAAAACTTTTATCATTTTTCCCCATTTGTGATTAACAGAGAACAATGAAAGCATTTCTAGAGGAAATGGAGCACGCAGCATACACGCCGACCTTCCTAGCGCAGTGATCAGTGCACTCGATTCCTGCCCGGGAACTTCCAGTTCATATCACGACGAGGCTGCCTGATCTTCGACAAAATTAGAAAACGTCAACTCAAATAATTTACGAGTATTGTCCTTTCTATGCAGTCCAGTCACAACTTTAAAACAACGAGCAGTCATTTCTCCCCTAATAGTTTCATAGTATAAAAAAGCGTGATGAAATGTAGCCTAAGTATTTAAGTAATTAAGAAATAAATTTTATTGCCAAATTTGGCTAGCTAAGCAGTATGGAACATGGTAATTGATTACACAAACTAATTACAAGTTAAAAATAAATAAACAAGTTATATTTCAAACTACATGTAAATGAGAAATAAAGAACTAAGTGTACTTAGTGTAAGTAAGAAAGGTGCACAGTGTCGAGAAACCAAATAATGTTCGTTTCGTAAGAAACTGTGAGCGCGGAACAGGTCTTTCGATTGAGAACCACGATGGACCGTGTGGGATTTTTTTTTTTTTTTTTGGGGGGGGGAGGGGTGTTGGTTAGTGGGTAGCCAAAGTGCTATAGAATAAATTCAACAGAGCAGGAAAATTGAGCTGGAAATGCTTTGTGACTGAAAATATCCTGAATTATACCAAAAATTTCCCACACAAAAGTATGGGAGCACATTTCCGAGCGTTTCCAAGTGACATGCACTCCTATTTTTACTCGCAAGTTAACAATAACACAATGTACTAGACAGTCTATCACTCGCTATCATTCCTTTTTCCAATGCAGTTTGCTAAAAAGGGACCAAAATAGCCCCACAAAGGGTCTCCACTTGAAAGCAAGTCGTATCTTGTCGAGCACCGAGGAGAGAGAAAAAAAACGGAAATCCATGCAAAAGGAATGTTTGATTAATGCGAAAGGCTGTAAATCTTGCAGCCACATGTTCTTCATGTTCTTTAATTTTTCTTGAAGCCGTGTAGTACCACTAAAAATTTGTCTACTACCCACTCTCCCATGTCCAAATAACGATAGTCCTCACTAACTTGAGGTTGCGAAACAACAAAAACAAGAATGAATCATTCGCAAATATTTCCATCGCAAAAGAGAGAGGTTCGACCATTGACTACCAAAAACTAATTGACGATTATACTTTTTTACAGGTCATTAAATAACTCAATATTTGGTCCGCATCTTCTATGCAGGCTCGGGGATATGCTTACAAGTCTTATCATCGATGCGTTAAATTGAAAAGTCAAGCCGACCAAGTGAGGTTTTACTCCCCTGGGTAAGGTGCGGTGGCTTCAGAGGTCGCTGAATTCCTTTTTTCAGTAGTGAGCGTGAACGATCTACTATCGATATTTCCCCATTTACAGCTCCGTAAAGAATCGATTATAAGGTGATCGTTGCGAACTTTCTGTTTATCGATTCTTTGCCATAGGTTTAAATGGCAGATCAATCGATCCGTCGCTGAGCACGCCACGCCACTTTATTATTTTTTGCTCCGCATATCTTGAAAGTGTGTTTTTACTCACCGCCTTCTTTGAACTGAGTAACTTCATTCATAAATACATTCATTCAGCGAGTAATTTTCTGAATTAAAACCGTAGCGAGGGAAAATTGTAGTTCCCGCGTGAGAGGCGAAGCCCCCAGCTGCTCCCTTTCCTGTGGACTGAATGATCTGCGTTCGTAGTATTTTTATGATTTTTTCTGATATGGAAAAATGTAGAAAGACAGATTTAAAAGTGAGAAAATCTGGCGCCTTGTGACGTCATCAGGCGGCATTTTTCATTTAACGTATGTATTTGAACGAATTAGGTAATTTGGTTTCAACTCTTCTAATAATTGCTTATTAAGTGACCAAGAATATTCTCATGCTCAATCCACTCAGTATCGTTGGATTAAGTATATTTTGCAATAAGGAACCACTATTTCTGGCCCACTTTAGAAACAACATACATGCCATTGGTTTCCCTATGCAGATATGTGCTTTTATGGGAGACCCAGAGATAGTGGTTCCTTATTGCAAAATGTACTCCAGTTGCTCTTCAAGCATGATCTTGACAAAAATTTCAAGCAACTCCAAATTCTCCATTTTACTTTATTTTTCCCGGGAAAATTTTGGATATTGTGTGTAAATCTGGAATCTGCGAGGGAAAACTTGTGTACGATGGGCGATTGGCAGGCGGCGAAACACGAAGCACATAGTATCTACGGTAAGCAGCGCGGTAACTAGTAAACTTGGTAACTGGTACCTGGTGAGTGGTGAGCTCAGTAGAGCGTGGTTGCACCGTGGGACAACTAGGTCCAAGGTAGTCGCACGCTTCTGGGCCACAATTCGTCGCTCCTCCGGCGTAAGGGCGTATTCCGATTTCCACGTGGGCTCCATCACCCGTAAAACTCTTCGCTCTCCGCGGCTCATGTGGGAACTGAGTCACGCCCTTACGTCAGAGGAGCGACGAATTTCGACCTGACGCTGCCTCTGCACACACATGTATATGTATATAATACATGTGCTTACACGAGTGTGTGCGTCTGCCGACGACTTACCTCACAGAGCTTTGATTCATTTGCATGTGTTTTGCAATGGCAATATTAGGCGCCGCATCGCCAACACGCCGGAAGTGATTTTTACCCTGTCGCCACGTCGGAACCGATTACGTCCTTTTAGCCTCGCTCATTCAAAGAGGCTGCTTCGTTGAAATTCGACCGGCATTGCACTATTGCGTCGAACAGCTTAACTTCATAAGGGATAAAATACCCAATCCTAGTTTTTTCGGCTATAGAGAGAAACTGACGTCACCTTGGTACGATCATACAAACAGAAAACTTGTGTCTTTTTGACAGGTGCGTCTCGCCGCCGTGTTCTTTGTTTTGCAATATTGCAGAAGAGCAGTCGAATGATTGACATTACGGGCACTGAGAATGATCTATCTATGTTGAACCTCCAAAAATGCGTAGTTTTTCGTTGAATGGAAAAGTACGTGGGTCATTGCTTTATAACTTTCTTCACTCTCCACTCTGTATAAGGAATATTATACACAAATCGTGTTCACTAATGTTGCTTTTTGTCCTTCGATACAATTCAACGAAGCGGAGACTTTTAAAACACTACAAACAAGACAGTGTCACAGTCAATATTTGCAATAGGTATTGTAAAAAATATCTTTTTCTCAAGAATTTAGGTTTTTTTAAGCTTTAAATTCGATAAATAGCTGGTCTAAATAACGTCTATTTCAGCATACTTTGGATTGCACATAGCATTAATTTTGGAAGAAAAATATCTCTGTCTTCCATTAAATTCACTCGGCAAAAGATATGAAAGTGAGAATTTGAATTTGCTGCAATTTTTCAAAGAATTTTAGAAATAAAGTGCCTTATCTTAGCCCTCGATTTTTGCCTGTTGGTAGTGTCGGTATCAATTACGGACATCGGTGAAGTATCGCACTTGCTTGCAGGGCCGCTCATAAGGGGGAGGGGGACTTCTCTACCCCGGGGCAGTGCCCCAGGGAGGCCTTTAGGTTCAAATTGGCTCACAAATTGTTAAGGAGAAAAACTTTTTATGAATCGGAGCAATTTGTTAATTCGTCCCGGGGCCTCACAAGTAAGAACAATTTTTTCGTTTTATCCAAGTATGGGAGTCATTCTTTTTCTTTCTCGCAGTCTCAAGAGCCGCCTCGATACGACATTGCAAAATTTTGTCTGAAAACGTATGTGTAACTTGTAGAACTCAGGAAAATGAAAATTTAGGCATTTCCGCGTTAAAATTAAAGCTGTTTAAAGGAGAAGTATACTGAGTAATCTCAAGTACCTTCATTCAGGAAAATGTTCCACATAAGAATTTCCCTCGGAGCTCCATTGGCCCTTTGATGACTGATTGGGCATCAGGACAAAATTTATGATTTTGCAAATCAGATTCGACAGAATATAGAATGAGGAGGACTGTATTGAAGTGATTGTACAGAGACCGAAAGTCAGAGGGACAGAGTACGATGTAGACACTTCACAGTTTGGGCGGCAGAGAAAACAACACCCAGACATGTAGACACACTTATGGGCGGATGACGCGGTGGTC
>NW_017547202.1:1861014-1881304 GCF_001854935.1 Bemisia tabaci | reverse complement strand
GCGGGGGGTGGGACGTTCACAGCCACTCTTTATTGCGCGACCTACTTAATTCAAGGAGTCATAAAACGCAGCGGTGCGGCGTGCTTTGCGATATATCGATAGATCTCTCATTCAAACCCATAGAAAAGGATCGATAATCGGGGTGCTGGCAACGAACACCTTAAAATCGATTCTTTACCACGGATTCAAATGGGGAAGTATCGATAATCGATCACTCACGCCACGCCACTGATAAAATGAGAAGCCTCAGAACCTCGTTTTCGGGATTCGAAACTCTCCGCTCCGAGCTTCATGCTGCCCCGTCATTGTCGTAAAAACAGCCGGTGGCCTAAAATTTTAAAAGAGAAAAAGAATAAAAAATTTGCCAGAGCGGCGAGAAACTAGACAACCTAGCGCGGAAAAGTGAAATTGCAAATTTTCGACTGGAATTTGCGAAAGAATTGCAATTGTGAAAGATAGTGCGTCGTGAGGTTATAATAATAATTTTCGGCAGTTTGCCAAATGGATCGGCAGATAAATAAATATTCTATCTTTATTTGCAGTAACTGAGATTTCTTCGATTTTTGAGCTCCATATAATCCAAATGAATACGTAAAAATTCTCCTTCCATAGTATTTTCTAGAATTTTCAACTCTAAGCAATATAAGGAAAATTTTATGTAGTCAAAATTAAGAAAAAAAATCATTCATAGGTACCTATCAATATTTCATTATAAGTGCTGAAAATTTTGGACATTGTTTTTTTTAAAAACACGAACAAGCCTTGGTAGATTTTCAAAATTTAAAATTGGACCATCATTAAAATGACCTTCGATATAAGATTGATCTAATGCCTTCCTGGTCTCCTTCAAAGTTTCAAAAAGATACAGTTTTAATTATATTTTGTATGAAAGGTGTTATTGGGTGTAGAGGTCGCAAGAGGGCGGAAAATTTCGGCATATCGAGTATAGTTTCGTTTGCGTCTAATCAAGAGAGATAACATATAGCACAACGCTGTAACACAATTCAGAGAGAAGTGATGTGGTTACGCAAACCGCCCGAGAGTATGTTTATTTTCTCAGCATTAAAGAGTACGCTTGTGACTGAATCCGCAAGGAGGAAAGCTCAGAAATTTGCAAAAATCTGAAGCAAATCGTCAGCAGAAGAGTATGTTGAAGACGTTTCCGTGTGCTCTGGGTGAGCTTATTGCCGACTTCTCACAAGAAAAATCTCCATTTTAGGTTCCGCAAAAAAATGTGCTATAACTTTATGCGAGAGCAGATCCATCATTTGGTTGGGAAGGTGAAGGCAGAATTTTACGGTTTTTTTTTTTTTTTTTTTTTTTTTTTTTTTTTCTTTTGTTTTGCTTTGAAAGCGGGGAGAAAATCGAGTTCCGGCAACTACTGCTCGCATGTGCCAGGAACGGGCGGCCAATCCCACCCCCCGACAGCCGCAATCAGCTGACAGGGGGTTCGAGAGGGTCACCCGCACCCCGCACACACGAGATTGAGGCATGCTCGATGGTCAGCAGCGCGCGAGGGGGTTCGGACCCCGACTACAAACCTCCACCCCCCCCCACCCCCAGTCACAAGATCTGGTGGTCTCCCGGCGAGACATCCTGACCAGACTCGGCAGGCCGAACCGTTCCTCTCGCGGGTATGCAAAGGCGTCGGTGTACATACCACCCAAAAAACCCCTGGTTGCCAGCAAATTGAGGAATTTTACGTTAACAAATATGTGGATTGCATTTTGCGAAAAGGAACCAGGAGCATTGTAATGTTGCTAAGATTGTACAACTTCTTCGTCTTGGAAGAAAAACCTGATTATCCACTAACAGTCTCTATTTAACTAACTAAAAACTGTAAATTTAAGATAAAATTACGATGGAAATTTCATATTTTGTCATGGTTTCAGTAATTTAATTGCAAAGGATGAAAATGCACAATCTTAGCATCATCGCAATATTCTTCTGGTTCCTTTTTGCAAAATGCAATCTATGTAGCAAATCATCATATTTCGGGTGGATCGCACGATTCACACGGATGAATCATTCTTCAGATACCACTATTACTGCTCGTGGGAACTCGTTTTGCCTATCTTATCAAATGAAGGCGATTCACTACACATAGATCCGCCACGTTTCTGTCTCTCGTCGCCGCATTCGGAACCTGGCCTCTCTTTAACTGGTGACTGGTTAAACGTTGTGAGGAATAGAATCTCACATAACTTTCTCTTACCATGTAATATTCAAAGTATGTGCACTATCTACTTTTTAACTACTTAAACTTTTTTACGTGGACTTGGACCCGCTCTTTACGAGTAAAAAATGAAGGACCGCTAGGTAGGGTCTTTGAAATCAAGCTTTGCAATTTATTTATCCCCAACAAAATTAAAAAATCGGTACATTAAAAATTTCAAATTTTTAACTTAAGAGTGAGACATCAGGGTCATCAGTTTAGTCATGTTAGGCGTCCCTGAAGAAATTCAAGTTCTCTGGAATCAAATTAGATACTCAAACTCATTTCAGTAGGTACATTCTTCAGTAAAATTTTTTCTCTTTGTGTTGCATTTGTCTTAATAACTCAGTTACTACGATGTTATCTTCACAGGTGGAGGTAAAATTTTTATGAGACCAACGATAAAGTCTAATTATTTGACGCAGGATAATTTTGTCCTCGATAACAGCTTGAATTTGCGTTGATTTAGGTTTATCCACAAGCAAGAATTTTTTAATCTAATTTTGAGAATGAAAGATAAGTTTTTCTTGTTTATTGATTTTGTTGAAAGTTGTATGTGAGTTGAATCTAATTTTGATGAGAATACATGTCTTGTGATGCTTAAATTCACAGCCTATCTAATAATTATCCATTTGCCCCCTAGAGATATTTTATTTTTTCACTAGTTGTTAATGTTGGGAAATTTCAGTAAATGCCAAGTTTTTCCGGCATATTATAATATGTTAGTGAACGAGAACATTTCAAGAAACTCGCAATTTAGTATTGAAGTAGCCCTTTTGTTGACAATCTCCTCAAATCCAACATTCGCATTCAGATTTGAACAATTGCAATCGCTACACTCGAAGCTGGACTTCGGAAAAAATCAATGACACCATTTCGTAATTTTTTCATGGTTGAGCGACGATTCCCAGGACCATGCAGGAGTTTCCTCATCATTCCATAAGTAAGAATCAATGAACATCACATGACATGACATGCATTAGCCTGCTGAAGTTCTAGGAATACGTCCAGAGAACACACATTAAAGCGAGATTAAACTCATCAAGCCCTATGGCTCTGAGGCTATATCTACGCTAGGCGTCAGTCGGGTCACAAAAACACTTTTTTAATCAGTGCTTGAAGTTCCTTCCGGTGTAAACTTCGACTTTTGCCGTTCATCTAATCAAACACGCTCCAACCGTTCACCGCTGTGTTAAAAAGTTGAGACTTACTGCTCCATTGCCACATTGCATGCAAATCAAAGAACGTCCGAACGTCTGAATTAAGGTTTCGGTGGGCCGAGTTGCGTACGCTCGATTTTGCGGGGAAAATCTCGGATCCACCCACGACCTCGCAATGGAGTACAGGTGTAATCAGTGTTTTTCTCGAGGTTGATGAAGTCTATTTAAATCAGTGGGCGAGATCATACTAATATAGACACAAAAAATGCCTCTTATTCCTCATCTTTGTCTCCATCTTCTTGTGACTATAATCACAGGATGATAGTATCATTATCCCTCTTTGCCTCTCCATTACCATATCTGACACGTATAAAAGTGATAAAATTGATAGTCATATAAAAATTGAGAATTTGATCAAAAATTGATGAAATATGTACATGTCCTGACGGTGAGTCGTGAAAAATTGAAACAAAAAACACAGTCGGTTGAGGAATACCGTTTACAGGAAATCAGTAAACATTCTGTCTGAACCACGCCAAAACCGTTTGTTGCTATTACTGCCGTGCCAAGGAAGAACGCAGTAGGAACATTCGAAATTACCAAATTGCTCCGGGAAAAATATGTATTTCTGTGGAGAGTTATGCATATTTTTTCTTGACATTTTTAGGCGTTTTCCGATACAATCGCGAAAAATGAAATCTGGAAAATTTGAAGAAACATAGTCACAATTGGACGTTTTTCTGTCAAACGGAACTATGCGCCAAATTAAGTTCCTTTTGAGGAATTTGGAATGCCGGATAACGCGTTCTGTCAAACGGAACTAAGCGCCATGGAAAAGCATTGCGAGTATAAAATGGAATGAGCCCGACGCCCGATTCCGCCGCCAATCCAAGCCCCCCTCTACCTTCCTCCTCCGATGGCGCTTAGTTCCGTTTGACAGAAATACGTCCAATTTTCTCCTTGTCAATGAATTTTTTGTCTATTGGGAAAAAAGGCAACGTCTGAAGGCTCATTCGGCGTTTTTCCCTAGGCACGGCAGATTCAACAGTTGTCATCCTTATATGAGTGTGCGATTAGTCGGATTCGGATTCAGGGAAGTAAGGGAACCCTCTCGCTTGGTTGCACCGAGATGGGAGGTTGAGGATATCGCGAGTCAAAGTCAGCTCTAATCAGATTCGTCGTCCGTCCGTCGGATTCGGCATTCGCTATGATGATGACGAATGAGACGCATTTTTGCTAAAAGGAAGTATGTGCACAGGGTTCGGACGGAACATAGTTCCTTTTAGCACATCACGTCGGATTGGGCGAAATGTGATCCGGCATCACCGACCGACCGACCGCGATGCGACGCGACGGCACGGGAGATTATTAAGGAAAGAAAAAGCACACGAGGGGAAAGTTCGGCGCTCGAGGGAGGGGGAAAAAGGGAGGAGGGGAGGGTGAGGTTTGAAGAGAGGAATGGGAATGATTGAGACTGTTTAACCGGAAATACGTAATGACAACGAGCTGATAAAGGGATCGAGTGCTACTGGCTTATCAATGAGCTGCTTGAGCCGTGAGCCCGTCCGTATCAATTCGGCATGGCGCGGCCGGCCTGGCGACACGACGCCGTAAAGTCCGAGAGATGCCTTCCGCCACTCCCGCGCCACCGTTATACAGGGTGTCCTAGGATTAAGTACGAATATTGAGGGAGTCGATTCCTGGGCTCAAAAAAAGACGTTTTTGTGCTATAACTTTTTTTCCAAAAACGCTTTTCCTGGGGACCCCATTATCCCCCTATTATCAGTTCCGATTATTCCCTATTAGTCCCAATTATCACGAAAACGATGAGGCATAGCGAAAAAACGCAAGATAAGTTACCTCAATACTTTACAACGCTGAAGCTATTGGTGTCGTCAAAAAACAATTTTTTTCGCTGAAAACATTAATTTTGGCTACTTTTAGGTGCGATACCCCCCCTAAACCCCCCCCCCCTTAAAATGCGTTTTCCCTTTGTTGGAGGTCAAAAATGAAAAAATCGCTAAAAACTAACCCCATTTTCCAATTTTCATTAATATTGATTGATAAACATTGTCACAGTGTTAAAAAGACGATTTTTTCTCTCCAACTTCGGGGGCCGTGGTCCCCAGGTAAGGCGGTTTTTAGAACAAAAAGTTGCACCACGAAAACGTCCTTCTTTCACCTAAAGAATCGACTCCTTCAATATTCGCACTGGTCCTAAGAGTGCATTTTTCGGCGCGTTAACACATGTTACGAGTAGACAAGCGGTTTCTCGTTGCAATCTGCTTTATACCGATGTTTCATTTCAAGGATGTGAGTGTACATGTTGTGACATGTTATTTGTAGGATATAATGTGTCTGAATGTAAACACCAGTCCCCATGATAAATTGATGACCATACATGACGTCAGAACACCGAATAGAGAGACCATGTGAAAGTCCTGATTTCGTATCAGTGTCACCAGCCGGTGACTCCCAAAGCGTATTTTCGTTTCCAATCGAATTGACTTCGCAGAATTCGATCGATGCAAATAAGCAACAATGCGCTGGAAATTCTCATCAGCATTCCACCGATCAAAGTTCGTCCTTGATCGGCAGCATTGGAATGACTCCTACTTCCTTTTTTGTGGGACATGAGCAAATTCCAACGTTAACAGCCAATCTCACTCATCTGAAAAGGCACACTTCAAGACAACGATATGTAATCAGCTCAAAATAAAATACGATATTTTCTTTAATCGACTTGTTTAGCTGGCTGAGTTAACTCGATTGGAGATGAAAATAAGTTTGCCTGAACCATCGTCAGTTGTCATGTATTAAGAAACAAGTTAATAAACGAAGCCCGATTATGTCTGTCCTATCTCTGGGTGTGTTGCTCACATAGCCCTTGAAGCACCACCATAAATAAGAATAACGGAATCAACATAATGCAGAAATCGAGCAAGGGAAAGGTTGCGTGATGATGATGGCGCGGCGCAGAGATACAACTATTCGTGCTTGATAGATGCCCACGTTGCATCTGCGAAATTGAAGGCGCGACAGCGCGAGCCGTGAACTCGTGATCCTGAAAAAATCAACTAAAATTCGCTCAAAGATGACTGGTTAATGTCGGGGTTGGCACTTCTCGGCGATTTTTGTCTAATTAGGTTAGGGTTGCTTCAACAGTTGTTTAACTCTTCCATCATCAATCATCATTGAGCGAATCTGAGCATTGACCTCCTGCAGTGATTTTTACACTACACGGAAGGTAGCAATGCGGAATAGATGTGTTGTTTCTGTGAATAGCGCCAGTGAGCCTGGGGAAGGAGAAGGTTGATTGTCGAAGCGTGTAAATCCGACTCGGTAACAAGTCATCACTGCTCTGGCGTAAGAGCGTATCTCTATTCTCAAAAGAGCCCCGGGAGGCCTAGAGTCATACGGAGAGCAGGGTTCACGTGGAGATGTATACGCCCTTCTGTGAGCCGGGCTACGAAGTGACGCGTGGCAAGGAGCAAACACGATACGACAGCGACGGCGGCGCACAATGGATCGGGTCGATGGGGAGGTCGGACAAAATTTGGAAACTTTAAAAGCTTATAACCCCAAGTATACACAACTTTGAGGTTTCAAAAATGGTTCCATTGGTTTTCTCGTGAAATTTTCTACCGACAGCACCCCTTAAAATGTTAAATAAGATGAAATAAACACCAAAATTTTCAGTTTTCGTAAAAAATGTCATGTCCGACTTCTCTAATTGACTGGATCCATTGTGCGGCGACCCGTTTGATTTGGCACAAACTACCCGGCTCGGGTCGGGAGCTGAGCGGAGCGGCTCACGGCGAAAATGAGAGAGAAAAAAAAGAAACTGATTTGAATAAAAGATCAGAGACGCCGCGCGGCGCGGCCGTCAAACAGACCAAGTGGATGGCGCCTCATCCTCGTCCTCTTCGCGGCTCTGGGAATCGATGAGCCCTCCGACCCAGCAGGACCGAAGACCCGCCGAGAGGAGGGGTAATCTCCGAATTCTCGGAACTCGTTCCGGAAAAGATGGCAAGGAGCAGGAGAGACCGCGATAACGGACGGAGGCCCGAGCAGCAAGCAGCAACTCAGCAAGCAGCAGTCAGCAGCCGCAGCGCACGGGAATTCACCAACTCGTGCCCCGTGGACTATGGTCGACTCTTCCTCCTCCAATAAGGCACATCCTCCTCTGCCCTCTGCCTCAGCGCCATGCCGATGTGGCCACGCTGATGGACTGCCTCTCTAAGCAAGAACGTCGTATGAGCCTTCAGATCCTGCCAAATTTTCTCAGACAAATCGTGAATTTCTGGGAAAATTTGCGAGTACTTTTCGTCCAATTTTTCAGAGAATTTGGCTCGTGGTTTGATCTAAAAATATCGAAAAGTTCCGAGAGAAATATCCATAATTTCCTTCAAAAATAAATATTTTATAAGAAGAAATATGGCAACTTTCGAATGTGCACATGACGCTTTTCCTTTGCAAGGCAGAGTACTGCCGTGCTAAGGAAAAACTCCTTATGAGCATTCGAGTGCTGCCAATTTTTCTTGAAAATTTTAGACGCTTTTACATCAATTTAGGAACAGTATGGCCAGAAATTTGTGATTTAACTACTGATTCCTGCGTAAAATTTTGCTAGAAAAATGATGGTGCCACTGGTTTTCTCCAAGACAAACTCCAAGGCTCAAAAAGATCTCTCAAAATTGAGGCCGTAATAGAGGGGATATCTCACGCCCCCTAAGAGTCCACCTCTATATCAAGTAACACTCTCCGTGCATAGATACGGAGAAGATACATCAACAGTGTTACCAGTATATTTGGGGGCTGCTAAACTTAAAACGCGGCAACCTTGCCAGTGCATTTGCTCCCTATTTTTGCACGGAGACTTTGACCTGTATAGAGATGGACTCTCAGGGTAGCATAGGACATCCCCGTCAGTATGGCCTCGACTTTGAGAGCTTTATTTTCCTTTGGAGTTCGCTGCGGAGAAGATCAGACCAACTCCGTATTTTTCGAGAAATTTTACACAGGAATCAGTACTTAAATCGCAGGGTCGGACTGACTCTCATCTGTGGGCGTAGACCCTTGGCTAGTTAAAGGGGCGTAATGAGATATTTCCTGATGAGGGATCCCCTTCGTGGAGAGGGGTTCAGGAAATTTTGGCAAAGCAGCGCAAGTTTACGCTATTTTCAGGTTCAAAGTTTATTAATTGTACAGAGTAAAAATTGTAAAATTGAACGTATTGAACAACAGACTTCTGAAATTAAAGAAAACAAAAAAATTAAAGCCACTAGACGCATCCAAGCACCATTATTTCCATAAGAACCGTGTCAGTGCTGCGGTTTACACGATCTTAAGACGTGGGTCTAAAAATCCATCCTTAAAAAAGAATAAGGCAAGAACCTGAAAAAAGAAGAAAGAACGAGTATCAACACAGCCGACGACAAGAAAGACGTATTCGGGCCTCTTTTTTAACTATCCTCCCGAATCTGAGCGACACCTCATTGGCAGCATACAGCAGAGCATTGAGAACTCACGCTTCGCGTCATCGCGCCTTCAATTTTTCAGATGCACCACGGACGTCCATCAAGTACGAATAGTTGTATCTCTGCGCCGTCGTTAGCGTGCATCCTATCCCTCGCTTTATTTCCATATTGTGTTTGTTTGCGTTTGTCTTATTTGTACTGTTGCTTTAAACTAGAGCAGAGCATTGCGAGTTCACGACTCACGCCATCGCGCCTTACATTTTTCATATGCAATGTGGACATCTATCTTGCGAGATATCGCGTCTACACTTTAGATGTCTCTTACTTTTGAATTTCGAAATAAATTAAGGTTAAGTTTGCCCGAGATATGCTATGATATGTCCAAATCAATAGTCATTTTGAAACGGAAGAAATATGTTAAAGGTCTCTCAAGAGGTCTATAAAGTGTGCGTATGTCCAAATATCCAACCGGCTATCGCTTCTACGGGAGTTACACATAGAGAATGAAGGAGGGGGATGATAAAGCGCCTGTACGTCAACAAAAAGGTGAAAATTTCACAGAAAAGTGTTTACGCTTCAGAAAGTAGTTCTTGGACGTCTGTTCACCAGTATGCATAAAAGCACCTCTCTTCACTCCTAACTCTCTCTTCTTCCGTTCATTTAAGAAATTTTCCATATATCTTCTCGGTCGTAATTTTTTTTCTCTTCTTATTTTGCTATCTGTCAGAGGGACGTGTTTTTGGCGCGCCAAGGGGGCGTATCTTCCAATGGCAGATTGGCCTTAGGGCCAGTCCGAGCCTGTTAAATCGTGAATTCCTTACATATGCAAGAGCTCCATTGCTAAGTCATATCACATCCGAGTGTAAATTTGAATCGTTTGAGTGAATGTTGCATCCTTGGAATGGAGTCACGCCCTGAGAAGTTTTTACATCTGAGGAACCTCGATATGTGACCTTCATGAGTAACCTTTTTTCTGCCAAAATTTGCATGACATTTTACGTAAAGAGAAGTATTTAAAATGCAAACCCGCGCAGATACAAGAGCGCCATTCTCTGAAAAACCGGAAGACACATTTTCCGGCAAATTCGTGATTTGTCGAAAAAGATTTGGCAACATCTGAAGGCTCATACGGCGTTCCTCTTTTTGACGGCTGTGTAGGTGAGCTTCCTTGCCTTCCTTTCCAGGTCTCGGTGTGGAACCTATCGGAATCTGAGGCAGGTCTCGGGACTCGGCGCTACATAGCGCCTGGAAAAGTACATAGCGTCGCGCCGCCTCGCGCTCGGCGCGGCTGGCTGGGCCGGGCTTCAGGTGCGAGAATAATTATTGCTGCATAAGAGGGATCTCTTGCTCCGGGAAACAAGGAGAGAAGGAAACTCCCGTTAATTAAAAACAAGAAAAAACCCGGAGTCATCACACTTTACGCACCGGCGAGGATATGAAACTCTCCACTCATTGAGTCCAGCCGGGGTACCTCGCGCAAGGTGCGCTGGCAGGTCCTCCTACGCGCTCGCCAGCTTCACCAAAGTTCTCCATACATGCCAAAATTTTAACACTTTCCGTCCGTATGACGGGCTCAGGGGAATAGCTCGAATAACCATTTCATGATTTTCATCTCAGGAACTTAGCAGATAGTATACACTGACGTGATGGGTAAAAAGAAGAACAGCTGGTGCTAGAGTATCTATTCGGAAGAGTATGAACCTGTCTGTAAGTTTGGAGGTTTGGTCATGGAGCTTTAGGGCCCGAAAGGGTAGCCAACTTATGATCTCAAAGTATGCATGCAGAATGATTTATTATTACGATTGTTGCGACCCGTCGTTTGTAAAGCACACGTATTCGACTTATTTTTTTTGCATAAATGTACTCATTTTTGCTATAAGACGCGCTCGCTGATCGTGAGATTCGTCAGATTCTTGCCCAGGCAACGGTGGTTTTCACCCATTCGGCCTGGAGCCCGCGGTGGCAAACTCTGCTCCAAAGGAGATTACCTCTACGGGAGAGTGCGGACACACCCTGCAGAGAAGGGACAAAGAAGGGACAATAACCGTAGGGTTTACGGGTATGGTGCAGGACTTCTGGATCACCTTGTATGCGTAGTATAGTCCACACGTGCGCGTACATAGCTCAACCATTTAGACTGTTGGTAAACGCAGAGACATGTTATGCAGGTAATGTAGTCTATGTCTATGCCATCAGAAAAGTGCATTTATTTCCGTGCAAAGAGATACACGGTGCGCTCTTACGCGCATGCCATACGCTCTCCAACACATTCGTGCAAACCCATGCAGATATTCTGGATTTGGATGGACACATTGCACATAAGAATAGGGGCATGTCCTGTCAAACTTAGCCAAAACGACATATGTGCATAGGGAATTTACCTGGAGGTAGGTCTTTTTCGTTGTGTAGCTGGATGCCAGGTGCATGGGCGCTAAGTGCACGGATGAGTGGGCATGTGGTGGAGGGCGTGACGCAACGGCGCTGCCGCTGTCACCTTTTAACGCGTCCATGTCATCGGAATAAAATTCAGAAAGTTCAAATCAAATAGTCAAACTAACGGAGGACTTGAAGCGCAGCGCGGGTTCATAGTTGAGATGTTAAGAACCTTGGAGTGAAATTCGGAGTATATTTCACTCGGGATCCCCGCGCCGCCAAAATGCAATTTGTACATTGATACAATTTATAGTGACGAGTCCCTGGGGTTCTCGAGGGAAACCCCCCAGGTGGAAAAGGGGAAAATTCTCAAAAATAAAGGTACTTGAAATGCTTTGAGCTTACTCAATGTAAATTTCAAACCTTTGAATATCTGTTTTAATCTAACGCGAAAATACCGAATTTTTCAATTTCTTGTGCCACAAAAGTTACATACTCATTTTTAGACAAAATTTTGTAATGACGCATAGAAGGAGCTCGTGAGACTGCGAGAAAGGCCCCCATTCCCCCAAACTTGGATCAAATGCAAAAATTGCGCTTACGGCTTGTGAGTCCTCGAGACGGATCAACAAATTCCTCCGATACCTCATAAATTTTAGAGCCAATTTGACACCGGTGAGCCCGGACCCATATATTGGTAGAGCTAATAGTGCTCCAAAACAACCAAAATCGGAGGAGTGATATAAATGAGGAGCGGAATTTTCTTATTTTTTAGAGTGAACTCAGTTTTAATGGAGCGCATTCCGATTCTCAGTCATGTCAAGCAATTATGGGTGCAGTATAACCACCGCGGCCGGAGTGAAGTTTACTTCGAGTTTTCTGACAATGCTCCACACCGTCAAACCAAGCAACTGCTTGAGAGCTCACGTTTTGGATCTTGTGGAAACCAGAGGGCCGTTAAAAATTCTCAAATGTAGCGTTTTCTATAGGCTTCCTTCAAAGACATTCCCAAAAAAAAATTACGTTTATAAATTGTTAATGCCAACGTGATCTGTAACGGGTGCGCTGTGCTCGCGTGACCATTAAAGGGAGGGATGTGTGTTCAGGGCGTTGTGACCCGCGAGTTTCTCAACTTTTTTAAAAGTTGAATACGCCGAAAATCACCGACTTTTCAAAATATGAGGTGGAATTCGGCATTGAACGCGGAGTGTAATCGCAAGAAAACAAAAATTTGAATAGAGTGTAAAAAAAGTCAATTTGCAACGTCGTCGCGAGAACCATACAAATAAATTCAATGCAAAACAAAAATGTAGCATTAAGCCCAGTCAAGCAAACTTAGCGAGAATGGCACATTTACGACCCATTCAAAAATATAATCTAATCAAGCTATAGCGATTAATGCTCAATTTCCAGAAGCGCACACGTAACCGCAACGCGAGTTACAGACGTCAACAAAATGATTTCATTGATACCATCGAAGATTCTGCTGACATCATGAGCATTGTTACTAAATGACATCACTGGGTTAACATCCGTGTTCGCGTGAATCAGCGAGTAGGCGAGAATTAGACAAGCGTGCTACTTTTCCTCTGCAATATCCAACAAAATTCAAGTCCTAAACAAACGGCGCTGAATTTTCTTTCAGAGCTGACAAAATTCCAGATGTATGTCAAAAACATAGACTGTTATATCGATTTCGGGTTTTTAAAATTGTTTGCATCTTCAACAAACCTGTACACCAAAGGAGCAGGGAAAATGGGTACCTCAGCAACCACTTCATGGGTTTGCTTGAACTCCTAAGTCATTATTTGGGTGCCTTACGAAATCACCGAAAAAAAAGTGAAGTTAATTTAACATTCTGGAATTCAAAAATTCGTATTTGGCATGGTCTCGCATGATCTCCTTCGACAGCACACTGTGGGTCTGGGCTTTTGATTATGATGCATGTTAACATATAACAAATTCATGTTTTATATTATACGAAGGTAAATAAATAAATACAACTTAAATACGCCCTATCTTGTGTCGGAGCCCAGAATCTGCTCAGGTGTCGGAGGGTTAATCTACAAAATTGAAGAGGTTATTCCAGAGGTCATCATACAATTTTATTCGTAGCGTGGGCGGTTCGGGAAGTGGTGGAACACGTTTTTAGTGGTGGAAACTTCAGGAATTCTATTTCTAAATTTGAATCAGTGAGAACGCAAACACACCAACTCGGAAAAATGAAAATAATCAAGACGCACACAAAACTGCATAGTAGGTGAAGAAGTTAGTCCAAGAAAAAGTTTTTTGGTGCCAAAGGACAAGCACTTAAGGACACTTTAAAGGTCCAAGCTGGAATAGATGCCTTTATGGAAATTGACTGTCTTTAATGAAAATTGAGCATTTCCGAGCTACAGAGTTGGTGTGTTTTTGTTCTCACTGATTCATTTCTGTCATACAGTGACAACCTAATAAAGAAGGTCGTTTATAAATTTGAATTTTGCCATGAGATTTCTGTATCCTCATTCCCCCAAGACAAGTATTTCTTTCCAGACAATTTTATCCGATTAACTTATACGTACGATAAATACATTTCTTTGAAAATTTCAAGTACATTTCGTTCAAGAGCAAGGAGAATCCCTAGAAGAGAAAAATATTCTTAAGTTTTCCAGAAAATTCTCGCTCTTTCAGCTGAAATTCGGAAAATTACAAATAACGATAAGACCTTTTATTAAGTACGGCAGAGTTGAGTCTCCATCATGCGCCCTGATCCGGATTAGATGCGAAGTACGGTTTTTTATGAAAGAGAGACCGACGTGAAAACGCGTTTTTTCAGGACTTACGTTTGGCCAGTAAGTCTGGAGATCAGTAAGACATTAACCCCTTCTGTCTTACGGATAAAAAATCAAAGAAAATGAGTAAGAAAGGATCAATAAAATTCAAATTTTTAGCCTTCGTTACCTACCCATTTTTTGCGCTTTTTGTCCTCGTCACATTTCGGGCTATATCATCGTTGTTATTGCGTTCCCTCTATTTGTATATCGCTGCTGACTGTCTGTAAGCGAGCAATTTCGCTCTATAACGAAAGTAATCTTCCTTCAACCAAAATTGGACGCATTTGACTCAAAAGAAACTACATCCGTTGGGACATAAGCCTTGCCAAGAATGCATTCTTATGGATCTTAGGGATTATGTCAGAATGGATATGGTTCCTTTTAATATAAAGACGTTCAATTCAATGTGCTTCCTAATTTCTTGTTTTTTTTTTTTGAAACACTGAGGACAAGTGAATTTTCTGCGTGTGAAACTAGAAAAAGCTGTTTTCCATATTATTATTTCGCTTCAATGAAAGTAACGTGTTACATAATATCTCAGAAAGCTATTTCGCGACTTACAATTACTTCCTGCCATTTGCTGGTTTATCCTCAGAAAAACTCTTTCCACACCACCTTAGAGAACCCATTTCCAAAATTAAGATTTAACCGTTACCAAAACACATATGACTTCAATTAATGTTTGTTTTGGTGACGGCTAACTCATCAATTTGAACTGGGAAAAACCGACGAGAAAACTTGATTCTTATCAATGGAACTCTTTCCACACCACCTTAGAGAAATCCTCGTTAAGATAATCAGTTGGCCATCACCAAAACACAATTTATGTTAGTCAAAATTCATGACATCACTGTGTTTTGGCGGTAGCCATCAGATTATTTTTACCAGGGAAAGACCGACTTTTATAAACACTTAATTTCTCAGGAGGTAAGTTCAGTGGCGCGTTGCTAGTGTATTTTCTTCGGAAAATACACTATTTCTTTTTTTATAGTGGTTGCTTCCCCCGTAGGCCTACCAATCCACTTCATGACTAATTACGGAAAAAACAGAGAGGGATGAAGGAGTTTTACGTATCCTCCCGCCTATACTAATGGACCATCTTTTTTTTTTTTTCGCCGAAAGGGCCGAGGGTTTATTTTACCGCCCTCTAACTTGCACCATACCGGGTCCTGGTTATGGATTCAGCCGTCATAGGAAAGCGATGGCCGCCGGCCGACTGAACGAAGTGCCGAAACACCACTGCATCCTTCGAACCAAAGCTACGGTATCGTACGCCCCCCGTTATAAATTTACGAGGCGTTAGAATATTTAAAATTCCTAGACCCACTCTCTGTTAGGGGAGGGGAGACAAAGAAAAAGAATGAAAAGAAAAAAAGCGAGCCCTACTGGCACGCTTCAAAAGACAAAGAAAAAAAGAAAAAAGTAACATAATTGAAATTATGTTACTACGCGGGAGGGATTGGGGGACTCTACTTCAAAACGCGAATCTACAAGTAATTACTGGTTTTCTTTGCTATTTGTCTTTTAGAAAGCAAAAAAAAAAAAGTTAGTAGAAAAAGAGGAGGCACCAACACCGGGAAGTGCGTTAAATCGCTAAAAGACAAAGAGAAAAGAAACCTCAAAAAATAAAAAAGAACAACAAATTAGAACTAGCATGCGATAAGCAACACATAACACACACGAGCAACATGTAACGTTTAAAAGCAACACGTAACATATAAAAGCAACATATAGCACACAAGCAACACGTAACACGCAAGGAACATGTAACACACAAGCAACACGCAACACACACAAGCAACACGCAACACACACAAGCAACCCGCAACACACATGCGCAACACGCATGCGCAACACACATACGCATAACACGCATACGCAACACGCATCAGTAGAAACATATAACACATAGATAACAAATATAACACATAAAAAACATATAACACAAACATAACATACAACACATAAAAAACATAAAACACATAAATAACATATAACACACAAATAACATATAACACATGTAGAACATATAACACACAAATAACATATAACACATATAGAACATATAACACACATGCAACACATAATACCTTTACCAACGAGTCCTGGCCAGGGACTGCCCGATCCACCCCCTCGTGCCTATATTTATAACGTACGGCGTGGTGCAAACAAAGCCCGGGAGCATTTTCAGATGTGACGTCACGTTGGCTATCACCGTAAACCAATCAAATGCGTTGAAAAAAAAACATCGAAGTGAAAATAAAGCACCGAGGTTGGGAGCCTATCACGATTGAGTTTGCTCTTGGAGGTCTTAGAGCCTGAAAGGGCAGCCAACTTTTCTCCACGAAATATTCGAAACCGAATTGTAGTTGTTGCCAACCTTTACTTGACCCATTGAAGTGAAACCAGAGTACACCTAGGTTCGAAGACTTTCATAAGGAAAATCGTTATTTGGAGACCGTGTAGGGCTTGAAAGGGCTGCCACCCTCCCCACATGAAACATTCAGTCGTTGCCAACGTATAAATTTGAAGGGAAGATCCACCATAGTACCAAACCTAGTCAAGGAAAAATCCCTAGTTTTCGGAAAAAGAAGAAAAAAATCTAGTAAATCCATCCATGCTCCATGACAACTCAAACGTCATCAGACGTTTGTCATTTGAACTGACCAACTCCAGCATCGTTTTTTTGGGTGACGTTATTCTAAATTCCAGGGCCCGTGGTCACACCATCAATATTTTCCTCATAATCTCAAGGTCATGTAGTCATTATACAAGATATTGCGTGGGCCACCAAAAATTGACGGAAATGGTGTATAATGTGACGTCAATGTCGGTTAATCCACCGCGTGACCTTGAGACATCGACCGAAATATTGTTAATGTGACCACAGCATATTTCGATCAGCATATTTGAAGGAATTTGGAACTAGAATACCTCCACTGCAGCAATGCATTGTGGGGGAATACTTGTATGACCCTCGTGCACGGTCAAATTGCGAACAAACTGAAAAGTCCCCGATGACCCGAAATCACATCACTGGCCAGTGAAGTGTGATAGATGACATCTGAATTTGTTCGTATTGTAATCGTGTGATGATAAAACCAAGAGTTCCTAATGAATTTCAAGACGGACAATTGGACGTATTTATGCCAAACTGAACTATGTGCATTATAACGTGAGCCCTGCTATGCATACATTCTCATGGGTCTCAAGGCTCATGCCTAAATGCACATAGCTCCGTTTGGCAGAAATACGTCCAATTGTTTCTCCTTGCCCGAAAAGGTCGGTGGCCGTAGAGGTTCACTTGGACTTGGAGCAACCATGATAACTTCCAGGAGATCAAATTGCGTACTCAACGAGATGAAGGAGCTTAGAATGGTTGCGATGAGTTGAAGTTGAAGTAAGGGCGCCTTACGGCTTGTCCCTTTGACCTTGGTCGGAAATCCTCTATTATCTCTATACATTATTTGCGGCTAGGCACAGGCTCGGACTGGCCAGAGCCGCTAGGCCGCGATTGCGGCCGGGGCCCTCGAGGACGATACAATATTCGACCTAAAACGTAATTTTTAGAGCACTTAAGTTTTATTTTAGGTACGTCAAAAAATTTCACTGAAATAACACGTAACAGTGGAGGCGCCCAACTCGAGGGCCCCAGTCGTCGAAGACTAATTAACTCTTAGATTACAGAGTCTTAATATTAATAAAAACAATTCTGGGGCCCTCTTTCCCGGGGCCCCCGAGGAAGAGGGCCCCACAATTTTTTTTTAATTCTCTTTCTTTGCCGTCGTCCTCGGGGCCCCCGAGGCTGAGGGCCCCAGAATTGTTTTTATTGATTTTAAGATTCTGTAATCTAAGGGTTAATTAGTTTTCGACGACTGGGGCCCCCGAGTTGGGCGTCTCCACTGTTACGAGTTAATTAAGTGAAATTTTTTAACGTAAAATAAAACTTACGTGCTCTCAAAATTACGTTTCAGGTCGAATATTGTATCAATCCAAACCTCTAATAGTTGACAATTTTACAAGCGTCTGGGAGGATAAAATTGCACTCTCGGGATATATAGGATATATAGGAAAATTTTCCGGGGGGCGGCCGCCCCCCGGACCTCCTCTCCTTACTGGGGGGTCTCCCCCCCCCCCCCCGGGGGCCGTCACGATACGTCGCCGCGGCTTAACTTTTTTCACGCCAGTCCGAGCCTGTTCTGGATGTAAAAAAAGGGTACGAGAACTTATAAGATGCTGAATTGGACGTATTTCTATCAAATAGACCTACGTGCATTAAGACATGAGCCCTGAGATCCATAAGGATATGTGCATAACAGGGCTCACGTCAAAATGCACATAGTTCTGTTTGATAGAAATACGTCCAATTACCCTCTACAGCAGTTACTTTAGCAATGTCAAAATATAAAACGAACTGCTGTGCCGGGCAATTCAGCATTTTATAAGTCCTCGCACACTTTTTTTACATCCTAAATGTTAAATCAACTTCACTTTTTATCCGATGAAAATATTTAAACGCATTTTTAGAAAGGAATGCCCTGCCTAATTTCGACTAAGCCTTCGGGCAAAATATGCTAGCACTAAAAAAGCCATATTTTGTCTCTCTTTCTTCCGCACGTTGAAGCTCCAAAATTTCTAAAGAAACGTTTGCGGAGCCGTAGATAACCGCGATAAATCCGCACGCGAAAGAAATTTGAACAAATGCCGGACGGAATCAATGAATGACGTATTCCCTGCTCTTTTTTGCTGTTTTACCACGAAATGGGCGGGTACTGATTTCAATGCTAATTTAGCTCTTGCAACACCAAAGTCAAGAAAAAGGGGCTAAAGAAGAGAATCGGTTAAAATTAATCCCCTCTTAATTTAAATTATGATGCGACATGTTGGAACTGCCGGAAAACTCTCCTATGGAAGGTTCTCCAAGATATATTTGTAATTTTATCTTCCATCGGCCTACTAGGTCCTCATTATAAATATATGTGATACAATTTAACTTTGTTTTGTGTCTAGTGTTGGCTAAATAGCATTTCCTGGGCAGAATGTAGCATCATGTGGTAATTTGGAAATGAACACATTTTTTTCGAAAGTGCGGAAAGAGACGGAGCACTAAAAGGCTTTTTACTAAGTTATCATCACGAGTTGCCCTGAGATAAATTTGGCGAGCAGCTGTGCGAATTATCTGCTCTAAAATAATACGATAAACCGGCTGATAAGCGCTAAATTAAGAGCATAAGTGCGCTGTTCGATCAGTCTTTAGGGAAAATCTATTTTTCTATATTTTCCAATTTCGGAAAAAATCATGAAAATTACTGTGGACGTAGTTCATTAAGGCTTCTAACATGCAGCAATAAAAACTTTGCCTGCAAATTTGCCAGTGTAATTTTAAATCATTCCGGATAATTTAAGTTCACAGGTTGGCTGCTCTCTTGGGTCCTAAGAGTTCCATGACCTAACCTCCAAAACCACCAACTCAGCCATACTGTCCCCATATAGGCACTCCATAGGCGAATTTTATTTAAAGTTCCGAGCCTCTTTAGGAAGTTCTGTTCCGGTTTATCTCATCAATCACCAACACCAAAAGACACCGTTGTAACCAGCTTCGACCAATAGGTCTGGATAAATTTGTCTCTGGGATAAATGATCAAATTCCGAACCGATTCTGAAGAAAGTAGACCACTTGATGACTGATAGTCACCATGCAACAGTCCGCTTTGATCAAAATTGGACGGGCCGTCGAATTTTGATCAGAATGGAGTGCCACCATACATCATTTCCTGACAATTTTTCATTTTAAAATTAAGCAAATTAACGATTTTAAGACTGATGACTCCCGACACTTCGATGGTAATCGGTTCGGGAATTTGATCGTGTATCGAGACCTAATCAGATCCGTTGGTTTTCGATGGGTCGAACCCTCTTTCGGACCACCTCGCGAGATGGTACGCAAATCCCGCACCAACGTTGCGCTTTGTAAGTCACCGAATCGGAAGCTCCGAACTCGCATAGAATGCAGGTTCGGGCTCAAAAGTAGTAGCGAAGCTCTAAATAAAATTCGCTTCGTGGCGGATAAGAGAGCTTTTGAACTTTGGTGGGACGAGGGGGCTGGGGCGGTGGAGTGAGGGAAGCGGCGAGGCGGCGGCAGTGCTTGTCAGGGCAGAAAAGGAGCAGGCATGTGGGCTGCATCCGGCCTGATACCCCACGAAGGCGACCGGTGGCGCAAGGAAGCGGCGGGGGGAGGGGGCCGGG
>NW_017547202.1:1837846-1861002 GCF_001854935.1 Bemisia tabaci | reverse complement strand
GGGGCCCGTGATGTAACTTCCTGCTGTAGTAGTGACCAAGTTGGGATCTCATTCAAGCTGCGTCTACCCCAACGCAGGTCGTTAGCACAGCCGCCGTCGCCGTCATAGCCTCGCTCGACTCGCGTAAGGGCGTATCTCGATTTTCACCCGAGACTTGTCCCCCGCATGACTTCATGCTCTCCAGGGCTCATGCAGGAATTGTGATGCGCCTTTACGTCCGAGGAGCGACGGATATCCCACAGTCCGAGGCCAGCCAGAGCCGCGATTTATGTTGCGCGAAAAGTGACCAATAGCGTGTCGTGCTTTCGCGATGGATCGATCGATCCCAGGTGGATACTTGGCTTTTGCCCCATGCATTCGGGCTACGGTTGATGTCTTTCAAATGTTGAATAATTTGGTGGATTATTTTGGGGAAATTGAAATTTAAGTCGCCGGATCAATCATCATCGCATGCTTTGCGGTGTGTTGATTGATCTGCCATTTAAATCATGGAATAGGATCGATAAACTGGGTGTTTGGAACCAACACCGTACTAATCGATTCTTTACCATAGCTTCAAATTGGGAAACATCGATAATCGATTATTCCTGCCTCGCCGCTGTCATCATGAAGAAATGTTCTTGCCAGAAATCGATTTCAAGTCAAAAGTACTGTTTATACTTTGCTTCCGATTTATATCTATCAATATCTTTGGTTGATTGGAAACAGCACTTCGGACTTCATTTAAGGTTTGAAAAGATGAATTTCGGCACGAAAGTACCTCAAAAATTGATCTACGGACAGAAATTTTGATTTCCCCAAAATAATCCACCAAATGGTAAAAGTTTGAGATACATCGATCGTACTCAAAATGCGTCTCGCAAAAGCTGAGGATTCACTTTAAGGCTGGAAACCAATAGATTAGCAAAAAAAAATGAGAGGAGAAACTAAAGTTGCATAATGGTCGTTACTGAGGGACAAGTGAGGGACTTGGAGGACAATGTGCGTAAGTGCAGTTTTTGCTATCTCGAGAAATACATTTTTAAAGATTCGAAATTACATGGATCCTTAGTGCGGACAAAAAGTTCAAACTGACTTTTTCATGCTTAAAAATTTGAATTCGAGAGCGAATTTTTCACAGAATATACGACTAATTTTACTTGAAATATTTAATTTCTCTATTTTTTCAAAAACTGCACTTATGCGCCCTGTCCTTCAAGCCCCTCAAGTGTGATTTAATGCGGGTCTTGCCCAGTGGTCCTCTGGTTATCTCGTAGGACAACACTGCCGTGCTAAGGAAGAGCGCCGTATGAACCTTCAGAAGTTGCCGAATTTCCTTCGATAAAAACCGAATTTACTGGGCAAATTGTAAAACATCTCTTCCAAAATTTTCAGACTATTTTGTACGCAATTCAATCTAAAATATCTAAAAATTTCCAGGGAAAATATGTTTAAATTGCGTCAAAAATGCATGTTTTATCAAGGGAAATTTAGCAACTCCTGAATGTTCATACGGCGTTCTCCCTCAGCACGGCAGAACACGCTCATGGATTAACAGGAGCAGAGTAGAGTACCTACATAGCGAGAGTATGGACGAATCGCTTCATGGAGGTCTTAGGGCCCAAAAGTGCAGCCACCTTTCTAACCAACTTCTAACGCTTAAAATTTCACTGCCAGTCTGCAGATTCCAATTCTAACCAAGATAGCCAAGAATGTACATAAGTGAGCGTTCTTCCGGAAAAAAATGAGTAAATTTATGCAAAAATTAAGTCAAATACGTGCTTTATAAACGATGGCTCGTAACAATTGTATTAGTAAATCGATCTGGATAATTGAAATTCATAGGCTGGCTGCATTTCTGGGCCCTAACTTTATTCGCGGAGGCATCGGTGAAGGCCTGATGGATTTTCGGAGTTTCACATCTGTCTATACTCTGGCTATACAGGTACTCTAGAGCAGAGTATGATGTCTTAGAGAGTCGTTTCAATGAATTACCAGGTTGTGCGGTTGGAGTAGGATGAGGAGGATGGATTTCCGTTTTTGTTCAATCGCAGCACATGACAAGTTAACGGGGGCGCTTGCGCTTGGGCTCAGCTCGACCTCAATATGCACCTCAATCAACCAACGCGAGCCCCTTTGCATCGGAACTATTTACGTGGGAACGGAACCTGCATTCACTCGTGAAAAAAGAGTCTCCGCAAGGAAACACGGCGCACACCGCTCATTGCGAAACAGTCACTACCCAGTGCTCTGTATTATGGGTTCTTGCCCCATGATTGTGAGAAAGCTTCCACTCTCACACCGACCACGGATATATGGACTGCATTTCGCAATAGGGAACTACAATTGCTATATCGTCCATAGAGGCACCTATCTGCACAGGTAAATTAATGACACATTCTAAAATTAGTCAGATAATGTAGTTCCTATTGCAAAATGGAGCGCGTTGAATAGAAAGGAACCAAGCCACGTCAGCTATTGCCAAATTTAATTGTGCAATTTAATTTTTTTCATGAAAACGGTTGTGCGGATTATCGTGCAAATTTCAGTGAAAATTCTCCATGGTACGAAGCAAATTCCTTAAAATTTTCAAAGAAATCCGAACAAACGTTCTCTCGTAAAAAATTAAATTGCCCAGTTAAACTTGGCAATAGCTGATGTGGCTTGGTTCCTTTCTGTTAAACTCGGTCCATTGTAGTTCATAAGACGAGAAACGCCGAGGGGCTACTTGAACATTATAAAATTTTTCCGGCGAAAAAATATTTGTTTTCGAGAAAAGTTATGGATATCCTACACTCCCAGAAATGGTAGATAAAATTATGAGCTATCATTAGTTCAAGGTTACTTCTCCCTAAATTTCATTTTTTGTCACAGTTTGTTCTGCTGTTCTACTTACAGAACCGATTTCCATGATCTGTGCAGTTATCGACAGGAAATCGTACCTGGATGATCTTTCTCCACTCGTATTTTACAATATGACCTAGGTTTTTTTTTTTCTTTTAGCAAATCTTGAGCAGGTTTAACCTTTACTTTCCTCAAATTTCAAAAATAAAAGACACCTCAACGCTCGTTGATGACGTCGCAGAGATACAACTATTTGTACTTGATGGATGTCCGTGGTGCATCTAGGAAATTGAAGGCGCGATGGCGTGGCAAGGCGTGAGGCATGAACTCGCAATGCTCTATGCTGCCAATGAGGTGTCGCTCAGATTCGAAAGAAACTTTAAAAAAACGAAGCCCGATAACGTCTCTCCTATCTTCGGATGCGTTACTCGCGTAATCCATGAGGCACCAAAAACAGTCAAGACAGACGGAGCAAACGCAGCATGGAAATAGAGCAAGGAAAAGTACGCGCGTTGATGACGGCGCAGAGATACAACTATTCGTACTTGATGGATGTCCGTGTTGCGTCTGAAAAGTTGAAGGCGCGACCGCGCGAGTCGTGAACTCGTGATACTGAAAAAATCAACTAAATTTCGCTCAAAGATGACAGGTGAATGTCGAGATTAGCACTTCTCGGCGATTTTTGTCTAACTAGGTTAGAAACAGTCAAGACCGATGGAGCAAACAAAGCATGGAAATAGAGCAAGGAAAAGTAAGCGCGTTGATGACGGCGCAGAGATACAACTATTCGTACTTGATGGATGCCCGTGTTGCGTCTGAAAAATTGAAGGCGCGATGGAGCGTTGCATAAACTCGCAATACTCGGCTCCATGCTGCCCTGGTCGAGATCTTCGGGGCCGATTTTCATGATATTTGCGATTATCTGTAGGGAAGAAAGAAAGAAGGAAGGAGCGGTAAGATAAGAAGAAGAAGAAGAAGAAGAAGAAGAAGAAGAGAAAGAAAAAGAAGAGGAAGAAGAAGAAGAGGAAGAAGAAGAAGAAGAAGGGCCGCTTATAATTAGTAATTAATACTGATGAAATTGGTTGAAACTGCATATTAGATGCATTAAAATGTTGAAAATTTTCGGGGGTGGGAGCCTCCCCGGACCGCACGACGCCCAACCGTTCGCAGTGTGTGGCTGTGGATCCGCCATTGATTGAATGTGTGTGTAAACATGGCGTCCAGAATTCTGGACCAAGTTCATTCTCTGATTTTTCATTGATTTTCAGGAGTTCGTGTCTGATGAGAAACCAATATATTTTCCCACTTCCCCGGGATTTTCTTGAGAAAAACTGTATAATCCTCCAGGTTCCTATTTAAAAATACCGATATTTTCATCTGTCAATCAATTATTTGGCGCCTAGTAGAATTTTTAATTACAAAAGCGTTATTGATGCTTATATCACCTGATCAATGAAAGCTTCTCTTCTATTCTGACGATTTGAAGATTCAAATTGTCAACAATGGCGGCTCAGGCGCAACAGAATAACTTTAAAATAGTCTGACTAAGCGGTAGAGGAGGAGATTCCTGGCTTTTGGGACAGATTCCCTGATTTTCCCAGAAATTTGCCATTCTCTGCTGATTCCGGGTTTTTCTCGGTCCTGCACACCATGAAACAGTTTATACCGTCAGCCCCCGGCCAAAGTATCACAAGCGCCATGCGACGTTTAAACATTTTCGCCGTCATTTATTTTTTCACAGGGAAAAAGTTGGTTGAGCCTGTTTGAAAATTTCACCGAATTTTGTCGGCAGCACGAAGAGAACCCAGTAAAATTTTCGGACGGCTTCGTTGAGCAATTACACCGTAAAAAAAAATAAAATGGCGGCGGAAATTTTGAAAAGTCGCTTGGCGCCTGTTGATACTTTGGCCGGAATGTGACGACATCGAAGTTGTTTGAAATAGAAATTTGATTCCGGCAATATTCGCAGATCGGCCACCTTGCACGTTGACCGATGTTAGCGAGTAGAAAGTATATGAAAGCTTTGAGGTGCTCGTCTCCGTTTGGCAGGATGATCCTCCTCCTCTTCATTATTGGAATGATTCATCCAACTGCCTCCTTAAAACGTCCCGCCGCAGCCGCTGTGTCCCGTGTCCTGTGTCCTGTGTGGTGTCATTTCCTTTTTCCGGTGGCAAGTTTGCTCGACTCATGACTCGCCACTCGGCACACTCGCACAGCGCAGACACAATTATTTATTCACGTCTAACGTCCTGCACAAGCTTGCAAGGTTCCTGCATGCATGACGCTATCCGTTCAACCTCTCGCACTAGAGTCGTGGCTCGGTCTCAGCCCTCAGTTGTTCCTAACCGCAGTATATAGATCAAGGCACGCTGACTCAATACATGGCTCTCGCTGGCTTTAACTGGAATCCAGTGAATTCCTTTGTCCAGAGTTTCTAGTCATACCTTGAGTCCCTTTATACCGAGAGTAACGACAAAACTAATTCATTTCTGATTCGTTCCTAAACGTTACACTGAAAAATAAAATTTCGGACTATATACCGTCCGTTCCGGGCTCAGAGGCCGAAAGTTCCGGGTGCTGGAGCCGCAGCTTCGATTTCTCCGGGTGCTGCGCCCGGAACTTTCGGCTTTTGAGTGAGCCCAGAACGCGGACGGTATGTCTAAACAGCGTAAGTTCGGCTTCCACGGCTGGAGTTTTTTTTTTCAGCGTAGGGTAGGCTTCCACAGTGTCACGAACGGGAATAAAAATTTACAGTCCTTGAAAATGAGCTGTTTGTGTGATGTTGCGGAGCAAAGTGCCCTACTTTTGGGCCTTGTAATCCCTTGAATTTTGAGTTTAGTCCAAAGATCTTTAAGGAACTTAAATTAATGACCCGGGTGATGTGCTTGATGCCCATTGTTAAAGAATTAAAGGCATTTTTCAAAATTTACAGTCTTTCAAAATGAGCTTTCCGTGTGATTTTGCTAAAAATGGACAATTTAGCGTAGCCCCCCAAATTTTAGCGTACCCCAAAATCGTTTGACGTGCATAAGGTGACCATAGATATGGTGTTCTGTGCCAATTTTGAATGAAATCGAACAGATAGATTCTGAGATATCGCTGTAGACAGATTTGGGGGACGTCGGACGGACGGACACACATTTTTTCAAGTGTGGCTATTTTGACTCCTGGGACCTTAAGACGTCTAGAAATGATGAAATTTCAACTTTTTTTTTTCTTTTTCTTGGAGGATGACAATACTTCCTCTCTACCCTAGGGGAGCAAGAAAGTAAAAAGATTAAACACCGATTGCAAATATCATAATCTGGAATGGACCGGGGAATTACGGGTTCGGCAAGGAACAAACAGAATGAGACAAGGAACGGAGAAAGGGATTTGAGAATGAGCCGACTAAAGATTACGAAAAACTTTCAATCTGCGTAATATTTATTCCCGTTTGTGTCTCCATGATGGGGGGTTGTCTTAACTCGGTATAAAGGGACTCCAGGCCGGTGTTCCCGGTTGATTTTTCGGTGCCAGTCCGCTTCTGGCTTTAGGCAAAAGTTTAAGTTTGTTCGGAGAGCTTTGGCTTGCAATGAGAGCTTTGGACGGTGCGATGGCGTGCAGACGAGGAGGAACCAATGGAGGCATGGTCATGGGGCACAGGCACAGCGACCGCGGTGAGGTTCACGCTCCGGCTTGGAAGCAACCGGTTCGTTGCCGGCCGCGGCGCGGCGGCCCCAGCCCGGCGATCTTGTTCGGTTGCCGTTGACGTCGCGGCTGGAATTCCTGTCGCGTTCCGCAGACCCCCGTTCCTCGTTCCCCGTTCCCCGGTCCCCGTTCGGACGTTCTCTTCGTCCACTTTATTAACGGCCCGCAAACGCCCTCATGGCACGAATTTTTCGAGCCAGATTTTTCAGATGATTCGCATTTTTCACCCCCTCCTCTCCGATCAGAACTGTCTCCAAGGACCCGGTTCCACTTCACCTTGACTCTGACTTTATAGGTCATCTCTTCGAGGACGCGGCTCAATCTTTGCATACTAAACCGCCAGTTCCAAAGCAACGGATTCGTCGTTCGCCCTCTAGATGGCCGTAGTTCCTTTATCTACGTACGAGAATTCAATGAAATAACGTCGCTGAATGGAAGGATTGTAAAAGTCGGTCTTGGAGGAAAAAAGTTCGAGTCATATGGAAAACGAAAGTCCGGTATTCCGTTTAGGGATACCTCTCTTCACCTAGGCACGAAAATTGAATGAAATAACGTCGTTGGATGAAAGGACTCTAAAATTTTCTGTCCTACGTAGAGTAAAAAACTTCGGTTCACATGGAACACTGAAGTTCGGGCTTTAGTCCAGGCAGGGCCGGATTAAGGGGGTGGCCACATGGGCCGCGGCCCATGGCGGCAAATCTAGGGGGCGGCAAATTTTGCAATTTTTTTAAATGTAGGTATAAAAAAAATCGGATTTAGAAAAAAAAATTACAAACGAGAAAAGGCTACAAAATCTCTTCTTCCTGAGAGTATAGTAATTTCTAATTTTGTCGTCTTTCAGTGATACAAGAGACAGCACCTTTAATAAGTCGAGTTAAGAGAGAAACCAAACACACAATTTGGCCTGGAACGCGACTTAGGGAGATGATGACGAGGACTTGAGATGAAAAGGAGAAGCCCTTAGCGCGGCAATCGGCATGTAACACATATTAGCGCCTACAAGACTGCACGAATACTTCACGCATTGCATCAAACACAGTGCAGTCAGCGTAAAACGCATAGCGCCTACAAGACTGCGTGAATACTACGAGCATTGCGCTAAATACAGTGCGGTCGGCGCGGCGGCGGAAGTTAAAATCATTAAACCAAATTTTGTATTTATTCTTTCATAATTTTTTCGTTCATTTCTTATGAATGGAAGGCCTTGTCCATTAGAGATAGGTTTATGAAACTTGACTTTCGCGCAAAGTTCCGTGACCTTTTGCTAGTAGTGTTGACAGGGCTTCCCCAAAAAATATGTTCAACACGAGTAAACGCGTCTTATGCACCCTCCTCCCCCCGGCACGTTCACTTGATGGTTTTTATTGATGTTTCAAAATGAATGAGAAGAGGGCGGCAAAATACAGGCGGCCCATGGGCGACAAGTAGGAAAATCCGGCCCTGAGTCCAGGTAAATCTTCTTTCATCTAGATCCAAAAAATTGAATGAAATCACGTCGTTGAATAGAGGGTTGCTAAAATTGTCAGTCCTACAAAACTTTGGCTCACATGGAACACTAAAGTTCGGTTTTCAGTCTAGGAAAACTTTTCTTCATTTAAGTACAAAAGTTGAATTTTGAAATAACGTCCCTGAATGGAGGGATTCTAACATTTTCGGTCCTTAAAAACTACGGGTTCTACGAAACACTGGAGGTCGGTTTTCTGTCTAGGTATTACGATGTAGAAATACTAGATACTAGAAAGGTATCTAAAATGAAGTTCGGTTCCTGGGACTGAAAACTTCGGTTAACAGGACCGAACTTTTCAGTGTCCCATATAAACTGAGATCTTTATACTTCTTTTAGTTCTTAGTTTTGTGTCATAAGAAAAAGGCTTTAGTCTGTCGCTTTTTTATTCATTTCCTCTCTTGTTTTCACACATTCCAGTCCTTTCTTTCCTTGGTCTGTTCTTTTTTAAGGCCTGAAGGTGAAAGCATGTCAACTTCCCCCTCTTATTTTTGAAAATGCCACTTTAGCCGTCAGAGTCAAATTGCTATCAGAGCTGCAATGACTGTGTTTTTTCCTTGCAGTCTGTGACTTCTCTCTCAATTTAACAGTATGGGTCAGCAATTTTTTCTTCCTTTTTTATTGAGTGCTCAAAGCTTGCATCAAAGCGTGTTCGCATAGCGGACGAAATGATGTGCCCTGAAGGAGTGCAGTCTGTAATGGCAGCTCATCATCGGGCTGGATGCTAGATCTTGGACGTATTTATGCCAAAAGGCACTATGTCTCACGTAAATCCTATGCACGTAGTTCCTTTCAGCATAAATGCGTCCGTTTGTTCCTATGCACCGAGCACTTTCCGCCGTTATTTCCCTCCGTATGATGCACAATCACGTATTCACGCTGCAGTCATGCCTAATCTTCGACTTTCTACCCGCCTTGTCACACAGCCTGATGCCTGTGCCGTGTTATTGCACTCTTATGCGATGGGTACCCTCCAGTCATTTGACATTGAATACGTTGTCAATCCGTCTACAGGGAGTCCTGCAGAAATCGTCACCTTATGGCTAAAGTATCAAAAGCGCATTGCGACGTTCCAAAATGTCCGTCGCCATTTTAATTTTTTACAGAGAAATTGTTCAACAAAGCTATCCGAAAATTTCACTGAATTTTTTTTGGGCTGCCGATAAAATTCAGTAAATTCAGAAATTCGAAAGGACCAGACTCATCTTCTCTGTAAAAAAGTAAAATGGGGGGGGGGGGGGGGATTAAATGGCGATATCCGCGAAAATCGGCTCTTGAATAATGATATTTGACAAGAAGTGAAAATTTGGAAAGTTAGAGAGCTTAAATAAATGATACCGATGTGCTAAATTATAAGTGATGATACAGCTCGAAAATGCCGTTTGAAAGTTTTCAAAAGTTGCGACAAAAGTACGGATGGTGCGAACCTCTTTCAATCGCTTGCATCTCTTACTCTCTATGCCTCCGCTCTCTTTCTCTCTCTCCCTCTCTCTCTCAAACATACGCATTCCATTCCCTGAAACTGTTCTCGTGCCATTAGTGACGCTATTTTCTTGACAATTGCCAATCATCAAGCAAGTGGATCGCTGTCGCGTCATAACAGCGTCTCATGATGGTATCATCGATGCAACGCGATGCATCGGCCTTAACTTCCATGTTCTGCGAAGCTCCATTAGTGGCGCGCTAACCACCCCTCGCAACCCTTCCAACCTCGATTACATTGTGAGCTAAGTGCAAAACTACGTAGCTTCATTACGTTGCTCATCTTCTTCGGGATCTTAAAAACGCGCCTACATAGAAAACGGCTGAACGCTATGGAGATGTTGCATGTGTGAGAAATCTGCGATTTGACTGTTGATTCTTGTGTAAAAGTTTGCGAGAAACACGATGGTGCCACTGGTTTTCTCTGAAATCAACTCCCAAGCTCAAAAAAAGCTCTCAAGTTGAGGCCAAAATAGAGGGGATATCCCAGGCTATCCTGAGAGTCCTCCTCTACATCAAGACAAACTCTTCATGCAAAGATAGGGAGCAAATAGGTACATTAGCAGGGTTGCCGTGTTTTCAGTTTTGGAGTCCCCAAATAAAGTGGCAGCCCTGTCAATGTATTTGTTCCCTATCTTTGTATGGAGAGTTCGTCTTGATGTAGAGGTGGACTCTCAGGATAGCGTGGGATAACCCCTCCATGTTGGCTTCAACTTCAACTTTAAAATTTTCTCAGTAAAAATTGCCGGATTTCATCCCTCTCTTGAATGTCACAAGACTGTCCGTTTCGGGAGGCTGAGTAGCGAGATAGACAAACAAGGTAAAAAAGGCAGAGGTGGTTGGTTGAACATTTGTTTTTGATGATGATTAAAATTTTGTGGTCATGTCACTACACTGATCTATGGTGAGATCGTCTCACCATAGATCTCTCGTAATATGCACTTGCTTTTCCACGTCGGGCATTTTAATTGCATTGAGAGATCTATGGTGCCATACAACATCACTTTGATCCGCAACAGACCTAGAAAATCCCTCTTACAGCAAACGCTTTTATACTTCCATATTTTACGGGAAAATGCGTTAGGCTAAGAGTACCATTGGTATTTTCAACCTATACCCCTACTTTCTCCGTTTGAAACTTAAAAATCATAGTTTTTTTAAACTATCTCGACAGTGAAACCGTAGAAATGCGTATGTCAGTTGCAGTATTTCAAAATCTCCGTTACCACTTTATATTTTTAAAAAGAGACGGAGTATCATGCCTTGGAATTTTCAAAGAATATTCTCAACATAAAGAAGAAGAATCACGGGAGTTTTCAAGAAATTACGTTCAGTAGTTTTTGATGCAGAAAATAAAATATGACAGGAAGTTTGTAACACCCCAAACCGAGATACACATTTCCGGATATGCAGTGGAACTATTTAATATCCTTTTAAACTTAAGATATTTTACAACGATCTAAAATCATCGGCGAAATTAATGAATGAATGAATGATGAAAGCGCTAACATTTTAGAATTGCCTTTGCACATCCCATCACCTCAAATTTTACCGGAGGCGGATAATTACCTCGACCCTTACTTCTGGTTATCTGCAGGTTCAATGAACGCTTCAATTATGAGAGTTTTTAAGGAGACTCGACATTCCACCAACAGCGACGGGACCTAAGTCACCGCTTTCGATGCTTTCATCATCTCCCAACCGTGCGAGGCCTTATTTTATAATTATGTCGTTATTTTCCGATCTGGCAAGTTGTTGGCTGCTGACTCTTGCAGATTCCACGACGCCGGCGCCGGAGGAATGCGCAGAATGCAGCAGCGACCATTCCAAAGTTGCCAAATGACTCGGGAATTCCAATAGTTCCACTTCATTTAGGATCCACGGAGCACGGGGAATATTTTTATTGCCTCGGATTCGAAGTATGGATTTTCACCAGCTTATCGATTCTTAACTCACTTTTGGGCACCCAGCGGGTTGATTGTTGTAATTGATGGACAAAGCTATAGACAAAGAATACATAAGGAGTTTAGTGCGATTGAAAATGAGTGCGCCTTAGTCTATAAAGAAGAAAATGATGGATTAACTAAAGGGTCGCACGTGGGTTGCCGTTAGTTAGTCTAATACCTGCCTAATTTGTCCATTGCAACCTCCCGCTTACACCAATAGGATCCCTCCATATCTCTTTGGTTTTCTTCGTTTATCGCTTTGTCGATCAATTTCAATAATCAGCCCGCAGCCCTCTCCGAGACTAGAGGAGGTCTTATACTGCATCGAGGAATGTTGTGATGTAACTTACCGCATTTCCAAGTAAAATCAGATTGCTCATCATTCCATATTCTAGGAGGAAAAATGCACTTATTATTTATTGATCCATTCATTTAGCGAGAGCATGTACCTACAAAAAGCACAAAACTCAAAATTTACGTCTTCATGAGTCGTGACTATTCGTCGCCCCTACGACAGAAAGGCGTGCTTCAAATTCAACATGAACCCTGTTTTACATGCAAATCCAGGCTTTCAGGGGCTCATGCGGACGTCGAGATACACTCTTTCGTCAAAGGGGCGACATATTTATTTCAGGAGCGCATCTAGAAGAATAGGTGATATACCCCCTCTCTATCGCCCCTCGCCCTTCGTCCTTCAGTTAAAGAGAAAAGGAGAAAGAGAGGATGAATAAAGAAGAAGGAGCAGAGGAAAGTAAGTAATTTCAGGAAAAGAGGCGGGCATAATCGAAATAGTTTTAAGTATGGAGCGTAATTCGAATTGGTAAATTAGTGCGATCGAAATGATAAAATTCTTTTTACATGTCTGATCTTTTTCCGTTTTTTGAGTCCTTCGGAATGAACATTCTATGACAAGTTTCCAGTAATCAGGGTAGTATGCGTCAATTTTCACCGTACTAGTCGATTTTCAATTTTTAAAATAGCCTAAAATTTCAAATCGGAAGGGGTTATTTTTGCACAAATTTTTGAAGGAAATCCCCGCAAACCGACATTGAAATACACAGATAAAAAGGATGTGTCCCATTAAGGAGGGTATTTTGGCCCTAGCTTTGGTCGAAAATTGAAACAGCTTAGAATAATGTCATGTATGGTCAAATCGACTCTTAATCATCTACCCTGTGAGAACTTCTCTTTCTTTGAGGTGTTTTCGAAAGGTTTTTGCCTGATTTATCAACGCAAAGTAGTGAAGTTTTGCAGTTTTCTTGAATAATTGCTCATTTTCGGTCCTAAATTAGATTGTTTATGTATGAGCGCAAGCGATTACCTCTTTCTCCTTTAAATATGTTGTAATGGGTGTACTAAAGATTAACACATTCGAATATAAAAGTGGTAGTCCCTTGCGCTTAGAACACCTTCAAATCTGGCGATATCTCTCGCTTCTTCGGGAGCTTAGTTTAGTTGCGTTACCCAACCGAACTCTTAGAACGCCTTCAAATCTGGCGATACTTCCCGCTTTGCCGAGAGGGTAGTTTAGTTGCGTGACCCAACCGAACGATAAGAACGCCTTCAAATACTGGCTATACATCCCGCTTTGCCGAGAGATTAGTTTAGTTGCGTGACCCAACCGAACGCTTAGAACGCCTTCAAATCTGGCGATACCTCCCGCTTTGCCGGGAAGTTAGTTTAGTTGCGTGACCTAACTGAACTCAACACATTGTTAGTTTACTCATTTTACTGCACGCAGCAAGCTGATACCATCAAAAGAAGCATTACAAACAGTGTTCCTTTTCCTTCTTTACCTTTTAATTTTTGCATTTTTCATGCGTCACAAATAGAAAGTAAATATTTCGGCAATTAGTAACTGCAACTGCTCGCAATTCCTTAGAGATACAACTGGTTCAGCTTAAATGAGTATTTCTCGATGTTTTAAGGCCTAGACACACACGGCGATTAATCGCCGCGATTGAAAGACGGAGGCCGATGGAGAGCCTTGATTTCGATCCATTGACGTTGATATTATATCGAAATCAAGGTTCTCCGTTGGCTTTCGTCTTTTAATCGCCGTTTGTATCGAGGCCTTTAGGGTCTACATTAAGAGGCTAGCATGCTTAGACCCTCAAACCTTTTTGGCCAAAAAACCCCCAACTTTTGATTAAATCGACCAAAACCGTAGGTTACTCTCAGATATCTGGGTACGAAGAAAGCTTCCTGCAGAACTAATGTACTCTTTTTTTCTCTCGATTTTCTTCAGAGGCTATGACATGCTGACATGGTAGTGGCTGGCGCATCGGACTATCACCATTGCGATCCTGCTTCGATCCTGGCGGCTCGCGTCTAATTTGTCACGAGATTACAAAACTGCAATCTAGAGATATCGTCAATGTGCCCCTAAGAAAAACTTGGATTACTTTGTGTTCTCCTTCCCAAATTAACACAAAATTATGGTTATTTTTCCCACGGTGCCATGCACATCCTCCTTTCGAAATCTCATTAGATCCATCGCTGATTCCGTCACTTTGGTAAGCGAATCGAAATGGAATCGAATTCCGGAATCAAATTTGGATCCGTGCACCTCTCACCTTAAGGCAGGCCGAAGGCGAGCCATGGAAAAATCGGGCTAAAAATAAGGCTAGGAGCGGAGCGCATTCCTAGTGGGCTCATAAGGAATGCGCGTGCTTTCGAACTGCGCGCCTCATGCCTTAATTTAGCCGGGTGAGTACCCATTTTTGAACTAGGTCACCCTACTTTGGAGTGCCAAATTGCAGTGGCTCGTGGCTCCGAGCGGAGGCATGTAAAAGCCCGTGACTTGGCAACGCCACCGCTGAATTCCATCCTAACTCAGAAGCTCGGACTCTTCCCTGCGACCAAGTATGAAGTGCCGAGTAGGTACCGAGTCGGCTATATACTCGCTGCTGAGTCTCAGCCTTTTCTTACGAGTTCATCAATTCATCTTTCCCAGTATCTTCATCACTGGCTCAATCCACCGTTTGTCTCTCCTGTAGAAAATTATCTGTGGAGCAGTGGACAAGGTACGAATTTAAGCATTCGGACACACATGTTGGTCCGAATTTCACGATAAACACAATTTGCGCGACGAAAAGTACTGACATTACCTCCTGAGTCCTGCCCAAGATATTTGGATCGCATTTTGCAAAAAGAAACGATGAGTATTTCACTGTCGCTGAGATTTTGCAACGTTTCTTACCTTGCAAATATAAACTGAGGAGCTCGGAGGACAAGGCGCAGAAGGGCAGTTTTTGAAAAATTGAGATATTAATGATTTCAAGTAAAACTAGTTTTAATACATATTCTGTGAAAAATTCGCTCACAAATTCCGATTTTTGAGCATCAGAACGTCAGTTTAAACTTTCTCTCTGCCATAAGGATCCAGGTAATTTCGAAACTTCAAAACGTATTTCTCGAAATAGCAAAAACTGTACTCAAGCGCCTTGTCCTCCAAGCCCATCAACTGATCTTAATCATGTTATATCTTTACTTCCAAAAAATTATAGATTCAAGACGAAAATTGCCTTTGTAAATTTAATGTTTTGCAAGATTTCAGTAATTTTATTGTATAGAATATAAGTTGCGCAATCCTTACAACATTGGAATACTCTTGGTTCCTTTTTGTAAAATGCAATCCATTTGGTCATGGCCGGATTTACCTACTTGCCGCCCATGGGCCGCCTGTATTTTGCCGCCCTCTTCTCATTCATTTTGAAACATCAATAAAAACCATCAAGTGAACGTGCCGCGGGGAGGAGGGTGCATAAGAAGCGTTCACTCGTGTTGGACACATTTTGTGCGTAAGCCCTGTCAACACTACCAGCAAAAGTTCACAGAACTTTGCGCGAAAGTTTAGTTCCGTAAAGCTATCTCTGTGGGACAAGGCCTTTCATTTGTAAGAAATGAACTAAAACATTAAGAAAGAACAAACATAAATGTGATTTAATAATTTTAACTTCCACCACCGTGCCACCGGTGCCACGCTGACCACACTGTGTTTGGCGCAATGCGTGAAGTATTCATGTAGTCTTGTAGGCGCTAATATGTGTTACATGCCGACCGCCGAGTCGAGGACTTCTCCTTTTCATCTGAAGTTCCGGACCTGCCGTTGATGTTCCTGACGCGTAAATTCAAACCTCCTGCTCATGAGAAAACTAAAGTCGACGTGACTCAAAGTGTGCACTAAACGTTTCCGTAATAGTCGCTGCAATACGAAAACATGGAAACCTTAATCTCAGTGCTTTGGCTCGGCTTTTGCACGTTTTTAACACGACTTTAGAGCGGGAGAGGAACATTGATCGAGAGGCCTTACCAAGACCGTTGTGGGGCGCGTTTTGATTCAAGTAGGATATCGTTCTCCTGGTGAGCGCGGAATTTAAAAATTCCCGTAATCAATACAAACTAAAACTATCAATCAATCAACTATCAACTATCAATACAAACTAAAACTAAACACAAACTAAAATTATATCTTTGATATGAGTTCATTTCAGTAAATTTTGTTTCGCGAATCGGATTTTACATGAAATTACGGATAAGAAACACGTATCAGAATTCTTATTTTGTACCTTGTCTCCCGATCCATATTACAGATGCAACTGCTCGGTTCTGATTTCAAGTATTCATTTTTGGCACTGATCCCAATGGGTACACACAAGGAATATAGACAAAAGAATTAACATCTAAATCTTACATAAAAATTCTTATTTTTAATCTAATCTCTAATCTTAATAGCAAAATCGCCTAGAATTTACGATTAGCACGTTTGAAAAAGTATGAAATCCACTCTCTAGTTTCAAATTTGCGTAGTTTGCACAGTCTCGTCAAGAAGACACGTTAATTCTTCCCATTAATACGTGTCTCTAATGCTGTCGAGTTCGCCTTCAATAAGTGTGATGGCAATACGAGCGACTTAGGAGCACGAATAGTTGCGCACAGTAATTTGTGAGATACTTTAAGCTACACTTGACAACTGCGGGCTTATTAGCTCGCTTGTGTGAGCAATGCAAAGGTAAACGTTTGTCTTCTAAATTAAATGAAACTGCCCACTCTCTCGTATTTGCCGAGCCGAGTTTTTTTGCACTCGAAGACGGTAGTTAAGTAGTAGCTTGACCGCAGCAGGTAATTAAAATAATTTTCATGACTCCCCCTTTTTTAATTTTTGTTTTTAATTGAACGTTACGTAAAATTCGCGGTCTAACAGTCCGCTGAAAACGAAGAGAGACGGATAATTGTGGTGCGCGGGCACAGGCGAGAAAATTATTGGTGGGAGGAAAGAGAGTACCTACACTGCAATATAAGTTCTCCGAATCTACTGCTGGACGGCTTTGTCAAACTTACATCGTTTTTACGGAAATCGATCTAAGATGTTTACGTTTTCTTCCTTTTTGAAGACTTATAATCTCTTTGAAGTTTGAATGAAGAGCCGTAAAATTAAAAAAGGAAAAAAAAGAAGTAATCAGAATTAATTGTTTTAGTATGGTGTTAAGAGAAACAAAAAGTAACTAAAACATAAAAAATTGTGTACATGGGAAATTATCATTGGCAGCTAACATCATGTTACCATTGAATGTAAAGGCCGTGGAACCAAAATTTTCGCTATACATACGCGAAAAGGACGAAAATCTATCATATCAATCAATTATTCTATTCTGTAAACATATAGTATATGTCAATTCGCATACTGCATTTTACATACGAGACATTTCGACTACGATTATTAAGATCTGCGGTTTAATGAATTCCACGTTGACCTAAAATTAAAATTCGCACAAGAATTTTAGCATTAATAAAGGACAATTTTGCAATCAACTGAAAATGTATGCGAACAATTGGTGAGATCCATGAACCTGAATCCATTAGGTGAAATTATAACCGAACGTCAAAGGTAAGTTAAAATTCTGCCTCCCTGAACGTAGGTTGCATTACATACTGTTTGGCGATTGTGAAATCTTCTGCTTGTACTCGTCTATTACGCTTCGTCCCAAATGGAAGTAGCAAAGTTTGGTTCTAGCGTTCGGGAAAACTTGTTTATGACCGTTTATTATCGCTTGTTCAAAATTGCTCACGATGCAATCTGAGCCTTGATGATTTGGAAATATTTCACATGATTTCCCTTGAATTTTCTAACAGACGAATGCGTAACTCCTTTCGTCTTTCATTTCTAGCAAATATACACAAACGGAAAATAATTTTTGTTACTCGCCATCCCGTGCCCAGTAAAAATTTCGTTAAACATTCTAGGGAATGTTCTGAAAGTTCCATCCATTAACCAATCCTTGCAGGCGACTAATTTTCATAAGTCTTTATTACTTGTAAATATACGGTCGGCATTTTAATTTAGGCTAACATGTATATACATTTTATCGTAGATTTCATAATTTCATGCAAAATGTCTTGCTTGTAAAATGCTGTATGCGAATTGAAGCATCCTGTACACAAAAAATAGAACGCAGAGAAAATATAACAATCACCCGTTGTAATTTTACAGTGGAATCTTACCGACTGCACTGAAAAAGCATTACTTGAATTTTCCGTGGAAAATTCTCTCTTGGATCAAGAATAACATTGCTTGAATCTGTACTCATTGTATCTTTATTCTCCTTGATTTTTCGCAGTAATGAGCGACTATCTTCTTAAACCAAGCTTCATTGCTGCTTGATTCAAAATGAATTTCTTGTTGGCAGCAAATTCGAGAGTTTCTGCCTCAGTCAAGTCACCTTTTACAACCTTTTGTCTCAATAATTATTAATGCTCGTATTTCACTTCGTGTCTTGCATAAATTTTCCGTTTCGCGGCAAGACGTCCTCTTACAAAAAGTGTTGGACACCTTAGTTTGACATTAGAATGTGAGGGTTGGCAGCGATACTTTTTCAGTGTTTTTCTCATGGGAAAATTGGTTGCACTTCGGCCTATGGAGCTCCACAACGACAACTCCATCCTCTCTCTCTGCCCAGGTACTCTAACTTCTACTAGCTCCCCACATTCTTATGCGGGCCTCGGAGCTGGAAAAGCTTAGCAAACTCCTTTTTTGCTGATCTCTTGTGTGGAAAAGTAAGACATTCATATTTCACCGCGGAAAATCTCGAAAATTTTTCGATTCTTCATACGGTTATACAACTACAAAGCGGAAATTATATTTCCAGGGGAAACCCACTCCACGGGATTAAGGGATTCCAGGGCCGCATTAAGGGAGTAGCCACAGGGGCCGCGGCCCATGGCGGCAAAATATAGGGGGCGGCAAATTTTGCAATCTTTTGGAATGTAGGTATCAAAAAATGAGAGAGAAACATCGGATTCAGAAAATAAATTACAAACGAGAAAAGGCGACAAAATCTCTCATTTCATGAGAGTAAAAGTATAGTAATTTCTAATTTTGTCGTCTTTCGGTGATACAAGAGACAACATCTTTAATTAGTCGAGTTAAGAGAGAAACCGTCACGTAATTTGACCTGGAACGGAGCTGTGCGGCCGCGGCGGTCGGCATGAAACACATAGCGCCTATAAGACTACATGAATACTTCACGCATTGCGTCAAACACACTGCGGTCAGCAGCAGTCGACTTGACCGCTAGAAACGCATAGCGCCTACCAGACTACATGAATACTTCACGCATTGCGAAAAACAGTGTGTTCAGCAGCGGTCGGCGTGAAACGCATAGCGCCTACAAGACTGCATGAATACTTCTCGCATTGCGCCAGTGCGGTCGGCGCGTTAAAAGTTGTAACCAAATTTATGTTTGTTCTTTCATAATTTTTTCGTTCTTTTTTATAACAGGAAGGCCTTTTCCAAGCAGGGGTGGGTTTACGGAACTGAACTTTTGTTAGTGTTGACAGGGCTTTTAAAAAAATGTGCCCAACACGAGTAAAAGTGTATTGTACACCCCTCCCCCACCTTGATGGTTTTTATAGATCGTATTCGACAGATCACACGGGTGAGATTATATTGATATCGATGGGTTCAATATGTAGCCAGAGCCTCAAAAGTCAATTTAGAAATCTGAGGTAACGGATCTTATGTGATCGACTTTTTATTCTCTCGAGTACCAATGGCAATGAAAAGTGGAATTGTTAGGAATTTTCTCATTTTCAGCTTTTCCAAATTAAATCCATATATTTATGTTTGAGGTTATGTTCTATTGTTTTGAACGAAACGATACATCGAACCACTGTCGAATACAATCTATTGATGTTTCAAAACAAATGAGAAGGGGGGAATACAGGCGGCCCATAGGCGGCCCATAGGCGGCATGTAGGTAAATCCGGCCCTGGAAAATTCTTGATTCTACACGATCATACACTTGTCAACTGCAACGCGGACAGTATTTACTCGATGGGAAAACTATTGCTTGTCGTCCCTCCGGTTTGGCTGCTGATATCCTCGTAACATGGGAAATTTTCCGGGATTTCACCTAGGAAAATCCTGGAAAATTCTCTATTCTATACTCGGTTATTATATAATCATCCGCAACGTAACACTGATGTTTCCGCGCAAAAACGATTGTTGGAGAATTGATGATACTTAAGGAAACTTTTGTGCTTCGGAGAGGCTCTTCCGGGCCCAAGTCTTAAGTCCTGACAACCCCCCCCCCCCCNNAATTATAGGGGCCACGCTCTGGCCACTGGGAATGGGAAGAAAGCATGGGCACTTTTTTCCTCTCATCACTTGGCGATCGTGGAGCGGGATGATAACGGATCACGGCTGCCTCGCAATGACTGACTTTGATTTCCGGTTCCGATGGAGACCGACCAGTGGCGAGTTGTATCCATCATCGATATTTCTCCATTTGAAGCTATCATGAAGAATCGATTATGCAGATGTTTGTTGCGAACACCCTGTTTGTCGATTCTTTTCCATGGGTTTAAATGGTAGATCAATCGATAAATCGCAAAGCACGCCACGCCACCGCCGCTGACGTACCTCTACCTCGTAGCTGCATCGCTTTGGCGCACAATGGACCGAATCGATAGGAGGGGTCGGACATGAATTTTCTCACTAAAACTGCAAATTTAGATGTTCTTTTCGTTAAATTTTAAATTTTGAGGGGCGAATCTTCGAAAAAAATGTATGAGATAACCAATGAGACCATTGTTAAGGCCTCAGATTTTGGTAAAAACTGAGATATGAGATTTTAAAGTTGTCAAATTTTGTCCGAGCTCCCCCACTGACTGGATCCATGGTGCGGCGTGGCATCCGGGACGGTAATATTGGAGGACCGGCCGCGGCTCACTCGGCCGCAGCCATGTGAAAAATGATGAGTTGCGATGAATGCATCAGTGCAAATAATAACTGCATAAGTGCATACACGTTTGTATTCTTCCAGTTCAGCCCACTTGAAGCGACGCGACAGCCAACGCTCAGGCACACGTTGCTCCGACTCATACGTCCCTGATATCCATACAAGTTATCCGCCTTGTATCTTTCAACGATTGCAAACAACAAAAAAAGGAGGGGTATCGATGAGCGCCGTGTTCGGGACTACCCTGAATTCCCTCGACGAAACGATGCATTGCTCATTGGAGGTCTACACTGTACAGAATGCATCATAATTTGGTCATTTTCGGTCTCTTCTCGGCTCTAATATTGGCTTTGGCTTTGACATTCGTCTGAAGATTTTGGCGAAACATGCGAGTTTAACGGGTTTTGCGCGGGTGAACGGGTTTGCGATTGAAATGCCGGAATATCTGCATTTTCCGCCAAAGTAAGGCCCACGTTTAGGCCAGTTATATACCCGAAGAGAGACCGGAAATCTTCGATTTTGGCTCTCAATGAGAGTTTGGAGGGAGGAAATTGAAGCAGAAATGGGCGTATTTCTGCCAAACAGAACTATGTGCATTATGACGTGAGCCTTATTATGCATATACTCCTATGGGTCTCAGGGCTCATGTCTTAATGCACATAGTTCCGTTTGGCAGAAATACGTCCAAATGTTAAGGTGCTCTGTGCCCCAAGGGTTGTGGTTCGGCGGGGGGCGGTGGAGGTAGAGTAGCGTAGAGCGCGAGGGAATGCCAAAAAGCGACCTATATGTAAGAGAGATCGGAAATGACCAAATCATAGTGATTTTTTTATTCAGCAAAAAGTCGTAGAGTTGAGAATATTGAGCCAAGACGGGCCCAATAACGGTCCTTAACAGTATCCCCCCCTTTCACCAAAAAATTGTAGTACACAATGAATGGCTCAGTTGTAAATCTAAGCCATGGCGAAAATGAAATTACTCAAAAATCACAATGGTCGATTCGAGGAGGTCTAAAATTCCCTCCTGATCTAACGGTCTGCGTTAAAGATGTGTGGCAGAGGTTCATATCATCACAAAAAGTATACACGAGTTGGTGAAAAGATGCAAAGTACACAAAGATACTAATGGGATTTTATCGACCGCAGCGTGTTTATATTTACCTTATCCTTGCATTGATAAAGACTATGGTGCTCCCTCACGATTTCTGCGCAGAAACGTCAGCTATGTTGAATATTGTGTACGTAGCATCCTAGTGCGCAAGGGTTGCAGGGAAGGACTCCTCTTATGAAATGTTCATCTATGCTGTAGTGTATCGTTCTTGAAGCGGGAGGCTTAAAAAAACTCCACCATGAAAAGCACATGAACCTATGTCAACAAGATATGGCAGTTGAAGAAACAGTCTTAGGACATTCTTAAGGCAACCAAGATGGACTTTTGGCATGGTTCGTCCGGAATGTCAAAGAAGGATCACGCTCGGAATGAAAGAATACGCGAAATCATGGGAACTTATGGGAAACAACGTAGTGCATGACATTCTCACGAAACACTATCTGGTATGGGTATGTGCAAAGGATACCAGATGATAAGTTGCCTAAAAAAGTTCTGGATTGGGTTCCCCAAATCCCCATGGCAGAAAACGTTGAGGTCGCCCTGCTGAAGCGAGGACCGCTGGAATAAAGAAGTAAATGAGGAGACTCGATTCGTCGGAGGAGCTCTAGCAGGATCGCTATCAGTGGCGGTTGGGTGTCGCAGAGCGCACGGAAGTGCCGTAGGAGCATGTTGGTTCGCTAGCTTAGAACAAACGTATATTTTTTACGGAGATGGTGAAGTCGGGAGTGTATTTTAGACTTTTCCGATGCGCTCGTCGTGATTTTCGAGGCATTCACTATGTAAGAAAACTCTTCTTTTTGCTCTGCTGAAGTTTGCGAGAGGTCAATAACCCGCTCAGACGATACCACACTCATTTGGTGAAAACTTGATTTTTGCACTTACTGCTCTCCTGCCGGGGGCGACGGGGGGATCCCGAGGGAGGCTTTTGAGGGGGGCCTTGAAGGGGGGAGGGGCGGAAGGGGGTCCGGGAGCCTCGGGCCGAGGGTGAGGACGATGTTGGGAGCGGCTTCGGCGGCGGGACCGGGACGATCGGGACGACCGGGACGCCGGGACGTGGATGTCGATGTGTCTGTAGTTATTTCTGCCAGTCGCTCGAGTCTCCCGAGTCGCAGTTGTCATGCGTTGTACCTATTTTAGGGCCGAGGTGTTGGCTGGTAATTTATTTTGATATATTATTCTCAGACACTGGTGGCTTACGGGCCCGCGGCCTGCGGGGGGCATCGACCTAACTGTCTGGCTCCTACTTCCTTTAACCCATGTTCGGTTCCAGTAGGTGGCTAGCTCCGGAGCCTTGCGCGGAATTAAGAATAGAAGAGCTCTTTAACTCTCCCTCCCTCTTCCCCCTCCCCCTCCCCCTCCCCG
>NW_017547202.1:1729569-1837811 GCF_001854935.1 Bemisia tabaci | reverse complement strand
GGGCCCCCGACCCCTTTAGACGGGAGAGCCTCCCGCAGCTTTGCTTCGGCCACTCTAAATGAGAGCTCCTATTCCCCGAATTATATAAAAAATTAAAAAAAAGGAGGAAAAATGGGAGAAACTAGAAGGCGTTTGAATATAGCTCGTTTTCCTCTTTAACCTCTCCGCTCATAGGTTGCAAGCTTTGGTTGTTCCGAGGACAATGAAATTTTCCTCCTTTTTTGCAACGCGTCATTTAACCTTGACAGAGTCAATTTTGGGAATGATCTCATACTTAGCTTAAGTACTTGTGTTCTAAATCAAGTATATCAAATTATCAAAACGGAATAGTCTTCATTGATATCACCAAATAGGTATTTTAGGGGCGTTTGCATGTTTTAGAAAGGTCGAGTTTTTAAAATTTTCCGGGGAGGAATGGTTAAAAGTTTTTATATTAAAGGAAAATGAACTTAAGGGAAATAAACTAAAAAATAAATGGAATAATCCGACTATATATTCCCTGATTTGAGTTCCATTAGACGTTTAAATGTTTTAGAGGTATGTAATAGTAAACTTACTTCTCACGGGGTGACCAGAAATCCCAAATTTTGTCAGTGTAATACGGTGTTAAAATTTACATAATTTGTATGATATGATCACGACCATTAATTTTGCGTTTAAGAATAGTAAAATTGATAGAGAATTTTGGAAAAACATAAATTGTGTTTTCTGAGCGATTGCACGAACTGATAAAGGCATCTTTCTTTATCCTTCGCTTCATTTGTTTAAGTCTTTTTTTTTCCTTTGTCCAAAATTTTTATGTATTCTGTTTCGCCAAAACTCTGCTGAAAGAGTAACTCACCCAGCTTGACATTATTTTTGTAAAGGAGAAGACTTTCTGGAAATGGGAACCAGGTAAAATCAACTCGATATGCTATTTAGACCTATAGAAAAGGATCGATTAACGGGGTGTTGGCAACGAACACCTTGATAATCGATTCTTCACGATAGCTTCAAATGGGGAAAAACCGATAGTAGATCATTCAAGCTTTGCCACTGGAGGTAATCACACATTCCAAATTCATATTCTTTGATACAACGGCTCCTACGTCGCCGCTTTTGCCTACCTTGTGAAATGAAGGCAAAAATCCGCCCCAACTCTGGCTCCCAATGAAGCTCCGACTGTTGTAAAGAGGAATACTTCTATTGAGACTATAATGAGTCAAAGTTTGTCCATTCAATTATCTTCAGGGGCACCGGTGAATTCTGCCCATAGGTGCGGAATATGTCAATGAAAATTAACGATATGAAATTCATATGGAATTAACGATCTGTTCACTTCCTGCTCAGGGATGACTGATGGGATTGCTGCCACGCGTATGCTGTATGTTATCCATCAAGATAAGGCGATTGCAAGTTAAGGATTAATCCCCACTGATTTCATTGTGTATACATGAAAATCAGCCAAGTTTGTTCCCTGGCATCTCTCATCTAATTCAATTTGTTATGTTGACAGAGTTGGTAACATTTTCTGTTTTACAAAGTTTTTCGATAGATCCACCGTTAATGGGAGTTAAGGCCTAAGAAATCCATTTCTGATTGGCTCCCGTATTTTAGGCCCACATGGTGTCACAAACTTGATAAAATGTTACTGTTTCACCAATTGCAAAGATTATACTGGAATGGACTGGGGAATTTGGGGCACGGCCCGCACGGCAGGGTAAAACGGAAGGAGAGAGGTAACGGAGAGCAGAAAGGGAATGAGATGATCGAAGATTACGAGGAACATCCAAACTGTGTAATCTTCATTCCGATCTGTGAAATTCATGAGCCGACCGTCTTAACTCTCCTTTCAAAGAGACTTTCCTCGAGACTTGAGTGATCAAAGTTCTACCTCTTCGAAGCAAAAATGGGAATCGCAGAAAAGGAGGGGTATCGACAAGGGTCGTTTTTGGGCCCACTCTGAATTTCCTCGACTCTACGATTTTTCAGTCATTTAAGGTCCATCCTTTACGGCATGCATCGTGATTTGGTAATTTCCGGTCTCTTTCTGGGTCTAATATAGACCTGAACATGGGTCTGAGGGCTGATTTTGGCGAAAAATGTGGGTTTTGCGGGTTTACGGTCGACTGCCGAAAAATTCGTATTGCTCGCCAAAATCTGCCCACCCTCGGACCCATGTTTAGGCCAGTATTAGACCAGCGGGCTGATTATTGAAATTGATAGACAAAGCCATAGACAAAGAAGACAAAACGGATATGAAGGGATCCTATTGGTTGAAATGGATGGTTCCCATAGACTAATGGAGAAAATTGTGGACTAACTATAGGGTCCTTTTGGGTTGCAGGTGTTAGTTAGTCTATTACCTACCTCTTTTGTCCATGGCAACTACCCGCTTCCACTAATAGGATCCCTTTTTATCCCTTTTGTCTTTCTTATGACCTTGTCTATAGCTTTGTCTATTAATTTCAATAATCGGCCCGGTGTAAGGAGACTGGAAACGACTAAATCATGACGCATTCCGTAAAATGTAGACCTCCAATAGGCAAAAACTCGTAGAGTCGAGGGAATTCAGATAGGGTGGGCCCAAAAACGGTCCTTATACTGCCGTGCTAAGGAAAAACGCCGTATGAGCATTTGAATGTTGCCAAATTTCCTTTCAGAAAATACTAATTTTTGAAGAAAGTTATGAATATTTTCCCTTGACATTTTCAGACTTTCAAGATCAAACCTCAAACGAAAGCCTTTGAAAAGTAGGAGAAGGGATATTTCCAAATTTTGCTGGAAATGCGTGATTTTTCGAAGGATTTCGGCAACGCCTCATGGCTCTTACGGCGTTCTTTCCCAGGACGGCAGTAAAGGTACCCCTCCTTAAAATTTAAATTTTATCGTGGTCGGAGTGGACCAGTTAATGGTCTCAGTGACTGCGAGGAGGCAATTGCAGAATGCAGAGCTTAGGTCAAACAATGGTTTGCCCCAGGAGACCTTTAAAAATACAGTGAATCGGCTTATATCAAGCATGTGCAACGCTGATAGAAGCGAATACTGACACGGACACACACAGCCCAAGGTTGTCAGATTGCGCTATGAAATGCGGATATTCTACATGGTCTCAAATGAGGAAATGCACTGATTTTACAGAACTTTCTGGCAAGAATGACACGGGACGGAGGAGCGCCAGCCCAGTGTTGCCCGACGGTGCTCACGAATGATGAGATTTCCCGGTGGGCTCCATGCAGATGAGGCCAGCTCAGGGGCCGCGAACGCAACGCAGACTCACAGTTAATGCAATTTGTAGAGGACAGCATTCCAATCGCCTGCTCTCATGGTATCGGCATGCATAGCACTGTAACTCTACACTTCACTCTACACTGTTCACTTGTCGCGTCGCTTCGGCTCAGCATAAAGCTCACATCGGGTATCAGCGCGCCGCACACATGCTCGCGAAAAATTCTTGAAAACATCACTAATGAAGAGTACCCGCAACTGGTCGTCCAGTCTTGTGAAGGAAATGCAGAAATAAACAAACTGAGAAACGAAAAAAACAACTGAAACAGTATGCAAACGGCAGGAGACATCGAGACAGGTTGCCGAAGGAGGTCCTAGATTGGGTTACTAGTGCATAGTTACACATTTTCGTAATCGGTGTTATTCTTTGTTACTTTTTTGTGTGTCAAATGAACCCGGAAGACTTGGTTGCTCAATACGATTCTGTGTTAAATCGACTCAAAACCGTATGTTAATCTGAGATATCGGATCATAAAGGGAGCCGAACTTACACTGGAAAAAAAAGTTGGATCTAGAGTCCAGGCTCTTGAAAACATTGACAAGAAAAAATACTCTTGATTCAATCGGTTTTTTGCTTTAATTAAAACGAAATCCGCTTAAATTAAGAGGTTTGGTTCTTGATTTAAGCTAGATTCTGATTGAATCAAGAGTACTTTTTCTTATTGATGTTCTTAAGAGCCTGGACTCTAGATCCAATGTGTTTTTTCCCCAGTGTATTATGTATTATTTCTGTTTTCCTGCCTACACTCAGAGGTCGCGACTTGCGAGTGGCAAGCGCAATGGTATACTACCGACCACCGATGAGGTCCAGGTTCGATCTTGGCGGCTGGCGACTAATTTTTAAGGAGGTCGCAGATTTTCACGAAAATTCGGTGGATTTAGCACAGGGAAAATAAGTGCAAAAAAAATCAATCAAAACCTTGCGCCACTTCGTGTTTTACCTCCCGCATATTAACACAAGATTTTGGTTACTTTCCCTCATTGTGAGGGATAAGGTGCAGAGGGTGCACTCATAAAAATCGAGGAGTAAAATTCGGCTCAGGATTCTACATAGGGTGTTCAAAAAGTTTTGCACACTTCCGGGTTTTGAGCGAACAAAAGCAGCTATCGATTTGCGGTTTGTGTGTGCTTAAATTAGACGCAATTACCAATAAAACACGACCAAGAACAACTCTCTTGCTTAAAAAATGACAGAGATACAGAGTTTTGAAAATGACTTGTAGCGTGACTCCCTCCAGGATTTTTAGCACCAAATATTTTTGTCAAGAAAAAAAAGTTAGATGAGAATTGAGTGTTTTTATTGAAAAAAATTTACAAAATCTTACGGAAATTGACGAATTCCAAGCTTCTACATTGGATGACACGGCTGACTATACATTCGACTGTTTTCCGAAGTATTTTCCACCACTTTGAACACAAAGCTTCAGCGGTTCTGCCCACTTCACGAAGATCGTCTTTTCGAAGTCTTCTTGGCGGAGGGTTTTGAAGAATTTTTGAACAGCGGTTTCCTAAAAATCAAAAGAGGTTAGATGTTTTTCTTGAGTTTTGGTCCTTGAACGTCGTCAAAATTCAGAAAAACTGACGTTTTACACAAACTTTTTGGAGGGGCAGTAGCTAAGCTACAAATGCTACAACTGCGGGTCGATTATCGAAAGCTTGTAGCAGCACGACAAGAAATCGAAAAGCGGTAGGTATATGTCATGGTTAAGACAGGGCTATATTTTCCTTTGTCGCGACAACAAAATTGAGCCGCTGGAGAAACTTTTGGAATAGAGGTAAAATTTTTTTTTTTGTGACAGGACCTGTGAAAAGGGACCTTATCTTTCGGAATCTATCTGTCTGGGAGAGCCGAATTTTAGAAATAAGGCCAATATTGCGGCGATTTTGAGTTCTCATCGGGAAACGTTCTTTAGAGGCCTGGGGAACAAGCGCAGGGCAGGATTTATCTACTTGCCGCCCATGGGCCGCCTGTATTTTGCCGCCCCCTTCTCATTCGTTTTGAAACATCAATAAAAACCATCAAGTGAACGTGCCAGCGGGGGAGGGGTGCATAAGACGCGTTTACTTGTGTTGGACACATATTTTGGGAAAGCCCTGTCAACACTACTAGCAAAAGTTTACGGAACTTTGCGCGGAAGTTAAGTTCCGTAAACCTATCTCTGTGTGGACAAGGCCTTCCATTCATAAGAAATGAACGAAACAATTACGAAAGAACAAACATAAATGGAGTTTAATGATTTTAACTTCCGCCGCCTCGCCGCGCCGCGCAGACTGCACTGTGTTTGGCGCATTGCTTGAAGTATTCATGCATTCTAGTAGGCGCTATCCTTTTCACGCTGACTGCAGTGACCGCACTGTGTTTGATGCAATACGCGAAGTATTCGTGCAGTCTTGTAGGCGCTAATATGTGTTACATATGCCGACCGCCGCGCCGCGCCGAGGGCTTCTCCTTTTCATCTCAAGCCCTCGTCATCATTTCTCTCTAAGTCGCGCCGCTCCAGGCAAAATTGCGTGTTGGGTTTCTCTCTTAACTCGACTACTTATTTATAAAGTTGCTGTCTCTTGTATCACTGAAAGACGACAAAATTAGAAATTAGTATACCCTCAGGAAATGAGAGATTTTATTGCCTTTTTCGTTTGTAATTTTTTTGTAAAATTCGATTTTTTTTATACCTACACTTAAAAAATTGCAAAATTTGCCGCCCCCTAGATGTGCCGCCATGGGCCGCGGCTCATGTGGCCATCTTCTTAATCTGTCCCTGAACAAGCGTGGGGTTTTAGTTTAATTTTCTTGCCATAAAGAAGGCTAGCCGCTCTTTCTTTGTCTGCGTGTCAGAATCCCTTAGTTTTAACCGAAAACCTAAAAATTTGTGCCTTGGAACTCTAAGGCGTCATATCAATCTTCAGGATCAAATTTCCGTTAAAATGTCTCGATTTTCTTCCTCTACGCAGCGAGCTACCAATAACTTGATTTGGAATTTTTGGGAGATCACGTCCCTTTTCACAGATTCTGTCACATTTCAACCCACCAAACGTGTTCCTGCAATTGGTCGTTTATCTCTGGGACACCCTGTATAGATTAGATCACTCTGCCACCCATCCGTCAAAATATCTCATTGTCGTTGAGGCCTCATCGACGAAAACGACGTTGACAAGTTCATGTCATGTTTCCGCGTCCAGACGCGGCGCCTCAAATCCGCCGGACAGCGTCGCGGATCTTAGCGACGCCTTGGCAATTTTCCAGGGAAATTCGAGCGACCGCTGCACGATCTGGCGGCTGCGCCCTTCATTGCTGACCCAAAAAATTATCACAATTAGCAATGACGTCAAAGACGAAGGGAGTTGCTTCGTTTGTTGGCTCCCTAATTAATTCTAACCGATAAATTATAGGCAGATCCCACAGGCATCGTTGCTAGATATGTGCTTTGAAGGGACCACGAGGCGTGGTCTCTTATCCACAGGAAAAACGCAGTAACTCCAATCCAGACTTCCACACATACTATTCTATCACAAAAAACCCTCATCACCACGATGCTTCATTTGTAACTTTGAATTTACAATGGTACGCGATAGTGATTTTAGAATTATGAAGGATAATATGGTCATTGGTTTTTCATTAATAAAAAATTTTGCCCGTAAAAAGCTAATACAAATCTAGAATGGAATTACGGCGTTTTTAATGAAGATGCCAATGGTGCGACCTCACCATACGTCGTTTTTTACGCCAAGACACCGAAAAACCTGCTCTCGGAATGCAATTTTTCCGGCGAATTTTCCCCTGCTTTTTAAAGGTGATTTGCCTCACTTATCTAAAAATTCATTTCCGCATGGGCAACTTTTATCCTTTCCCAGCTTCCTCATGAGTGTTTGATTTGGGCAGTCTAGGTTTTTTGGGATCGAGCGGGATTTCTCTCATTTACCCGCCGCATGATCTCGAGACTTGGCTCTCAAAACCTGAAAAATTTCAGTAGTTTCAGTTATACAAATTTCCTTATTTATCATTGTGAAATAACCTAACTTGGTAAATTCAAAGTTACCCCTATATCGCACGCATGTATACGGAGTTGCATTTTATCAAAACCGTGATCGCTGAACATAAAAATGAACACAGTACGCATCGCGTGGATCATTCATTTTTCTCGGTGTGAATCTAGGTGGATCGGTAAGATTCTACTAATTGGTAGGTATCGTCCATTTGAATATTGCCTTCAATCTCAGCGCAAAGGCAACAAGTTTACCTGAGAGCGCGAATAGGAATCTATGCGAAAAAAAAATACTCTTATAGCTCCATAAGCTTTAATGATTGAACCAATCAACATGTTTTTAAACTACTGCTGTGGATTGGGGGTGAGTTCGCCTTCAATTTCACTGGCGGCATCCAAAGTTCTTCCTCGTGTTTACACTAAAAAGTATAGCTTAATTGTACGCTTGATTCCAAGCTCATCTTATACATTTTTCCATTACCGTTACATCCTATCAAATTGTTTTAAGCAAACTTTCAACAAGAGGGTCCTCCCACCAGAAGCGGACTTTTTTAAAGCGTCCTTGTGTAGTAACAAAACTCAAAAATGAACACTTGATCCAGAAGAGGAAGATGATTTTGTCGATTTTTACTTGGTCATTATAAGGGCACTCTCTGCACGCGCCGCCCACGTGCACTACTAAAATTAAGAGGGAGAAAATAATTCAGCGATGGAATACTTGAGAGGTGTGAGGGTATAGAATATACCAATCTGGTGCGCATGTTCTGTTACTTGATAATAGACCCGTGAGTGATCCGCAAAAGCAAAGTTTTTGACAAACGACAGGGACCGATGACTATTTCCTCTTGAGCATCGGCAGTCTCATATTCAATTTGCTTCCTCTATACTGAATTTTCACGCTTGGAAAAGTGCACTCTCCGCAGAAAACAGCGGTCCATCTATCTCGTGAACGCCTCTTTCGTAACAGGTAAAATTAGTCGTTCTTAAAGCAGTTAGAGCGAAACTGTTGCACTGATTGTGAGTGTCAATGCATTAGTGCATTATAAAAACGATTGCATAATGCAATGGGAGGGCGGTTCTTTCACATTATGCACAATTGCATTGTTTATTTATACAATGTGAGGTAGCCATGTAAGTACTTACAACGGGACAATCAAGCGCTCTGAACCACTCTATGGACAAAAAAAAAATCACTTTTTTTGCATTCATGAACATCACACTTTAAAGGCTCGGAAGTTGACAATTTCCATAATTTTTAGTAAGTAGGTGATTGATGTCGGACGTGTTGTGCAATCTTTTTGGCAAACAAAATCTAGCTTTCTGTTGGGCAAACTTCCGCGACGAACTGTGGAACTTATCAAGGCTCAGCGCGATATCCTTACAGAATCCGTCATAGTTTTCTAAAAAAGATTTTTACGGCCCCTGAAATGATTCCGAAAATGAAGCCCGGTTGCTTCCTTGAACCAAATAGCTTCGATACCCGTTGTGGGGCTCTTTAATGTTCTCTCGCTGTCATAAATGGGCCCAAGTTTAGGTGTTGCGAGCTGGAAAACGGCATCCACACATTTAGAATTCTGATCAACGAAACCTATGGAAAACATGCTGTGTGCTCTATAAAGCTGCATACGGGCCGGATTTAGAGGATGACCACATGGCTGCGGCCCATGTGACTTTTTTTAAACGTAGGTATAAAAAATTGGATTCAGACAAAAATTGCAAACGAGAAAAGGCGACAAAATCTCTCAATTCCTGAGAGTATAGTAATTTCTAATTTTGTCGTCTTTCGGCGATACAAGAGGCAGCACCTTTAATTAGTCGAGTTATGAGAGAAACCAAGCACCCAATTTGGCCTGGAACGGCGCGGCGCAGAATAAAATGATGACGAGTACTTGAGATTGAAAGGAAAAGCCCTCGGCGAGGCGGTCGGCGCGTTACACATATTAGCGCCTACAAGACTGTATGAATGCTTCACGCATTGCGTCAAACTTAGTGCGGTCAGCAGCGATCGGTCGGCGGGAAACGCATGGCGCCTACAAGAGTGCATGAATACTTCACGCATTGCGCCAAACCAGTGCGGTCAGCGCGGTGCCGGTGCGGCAGCGGAAGTTGAAATTATTAAACCACATTTATGTTTTGCACATTTTGTGTCCAACACGAGGAAACGTGTCTTATGCAACCCGCCCCCTCCGGCACGTTCTTTTGATGGCTTTTATTAAAGTTTCAGAACGAATGAGAAGGGGGCGGCAAAATACAGGCGGCCCATGGGCGGCAAGTAGGTAAATCCGGCCCTGGCTGCATAAGCAAAAATTTAAAAGTGGGCGTAATTCTTTTTCGGTAAATCGGGATTTTACGCTCTACACTGGGAAAGAAACTCCGGCTGTGGAAGCCGTGCTTACGGGCTATATAGACATACCGTCCGCGTTCCAGGCTCAGAGGCTGAAAGTTCCGGGCGTAGCACCTGGAGCAGTAGAAGCTACGGCTCCAGTACCCGGAATTTTCGGCCTCTGACCCCGGAACGGATGTTATGTCTATACAGCGCGTAACTTCTTTTTTTTCAGTGTAAAAAACGGAAGTAAGCGCCAAAATATACGACACTCAAGAGCCTTGGGCACGTGACTAGAGCGTTGTGAACAGGGCTCATGAGTTAAAGAGCAAGGATCCCGATCTCCTCGTCCCGGTTGTCTCCGCTGACGTCACTGGCGCTTTAATTCGCTTTCATTCATACGGCCCTAACTAGAGTCCCTTTATACTGAGAGTCAAGACAATTTGAATCCATTTCTGATTGGTTCCCGTATTTTAGGCCTCCACAGTGTCACAAACGGGAATAAAGATTACATTTTCACCAATTGCAAAGATTATAATCTGGAATGGACCAGGGAATTACGGGTTCGGCAAGGAACAAACGGAATGAGAGGAGGAACGGAGAAAGGCATTTGAGAATCGGCCGATCAAAGATTACGAAAAACGTTCAATTTCTGTAATCTTTATTCCCGTTTGTGACATCCATGAGCCGAATTGTCTTGACTCTCAGTATAAAGGGACTCTAGCCTTAACTAGCGCATTACTTCTGTCCCACCTGTCTGGCTCCTATTAGCAGAAATAGGTCCATTTTTCCGTGGCAAAGTTGAACATTATTTTAATTTCCATAGACTCCAGCCGTTGTAATTAACCGTTCATGTTCCTAGACTGAAACTTTTCAGCATATGCAGTACCTATGTGTAGAACTGTAGAGTGACTCATTTTTTTCCTACCGGAATTCCTACCCGTGATAAAAGAGGATGATAGGGATGAATTTCGGCCGGACTGCTCGGTCACTCACAAAACTTACTTACTCTGGAACATAAGGAAAAAGTAAATGGAAAAAGAGGGATAAGAAGGAAAAAGAGAAGAGAGAGAACGCGAGAGACGGAAAGTCAAAGAAGAGGGGTTCCAACTTCTCTCGCCTGCATAAAATTCCACCTTTTACAACATCAGAATTTATTTCGACTTCTGTTAGAAGGAGTGTTCGAAAGAGTAGGAGTGCTGGAAATTAGTCAAACCGGAATGAAATCAAAAGATAAACCTTTAGGACTACCCACTCAAAACAAAATACAAGAGGCACATAGACGTAGGTTTCTCACCCCGCTAAGAATTGGCTGAAAAATTCGCTAAGAATCTGGAAACGGTCCTTAGACTAATTAATAATCCACGGAGAAAAGTTCCACTGTGTCTGTCACGGTCGCTCGGACATCCTACGACCAATTCGTAGGGTTTTTTTCTTTTATTTTTTTTCTGTTATTTAATGTGGCTTTGAATTCAAAGGGTATCGATACATCAAAGCACTCTGTGTCATAATATCTTCACCATTTCTCTGGAATTTTGTGGTGACATTTCAAGATTATAAGGTGGACGGCCCGTTATTTTCTCTTTGGAAGCATCTATGAAGCTCGAAAACGGGAGCCGATCGGGAATGGAGTCCACACCGCGTTACTGGGTACAAAGGGACCCAGGGCGACTCAAATCTGACAACAATAGGTGGAAGCAGAAAAAGCTCGCGACAAACTTGGGACTAAAAATATCCAACGACGAGACTTGTGTTTGAAAGTGCGACGGGCTCATTGAACCGTGGCTCGGAGGAAACTCAAAAAGACAGACGGTGCGGGCAGCGGGGGGTGGGGGGTCTCGGCTGTACAGGAGAGAGGGCGAGGCGTTAGGAGAGGAGAGGAGAGGAGAGGAGGGGGGAGTGGTCGTCGGCGGCTCTCTTTTGATCGCGTGCAACTTGTGTGTGACCCAGTTCTCACAAATTGCATTGTCTCATTTATTAATATTAATCGGGCCAGCCTCCGGGAGCATGTTTGGGCTTCGACATTGAATCCTTTTTAGGGGATATCTTTCCCTAGTGTAACCTTTCCGCCAAACACGCATAAGACTGATTTTTTTCGTCTCTCCTTTCTCTCCCTCGCCGACCGCGGCGCGGCTCTCCGGATTTGAATGCTCTTGCGCGGCTCCGCCAGCGACTCCATCTTCAGGCAATGCAGAGGCGCGTTTGCCGATAGATCGATTGATCTCCCGTTTAAACCTACGGGAAAGGATCGATGGACAGGGTATTGGCAACGAGCACCTTCAAAATCGATTCTTTGACACGGTTTCGAATGGGGAAATATCGATAATCGACATTCACGCCTCGCACTGGAGGAATGGTGCTCTTCTTCTGGATTGGAGCGGAAGTAGGAGGAACGGTATAGTGCACGCAGAGACAATCGGAATAAAGGTTGGTGCGTGGTTAAAAACAGAGGCGTCATTGAAACCAAATCTAAGGAAGAGGCAAAAGCTGTTGGAGGAGAGCCGAATTTGCTATGGCAAGGGGGGTGGGGTCAACACTTACAGACATTTCGAAAAAAAAATCTTTACTCCTTATCTGCCCGATGGGGTTTCAAAAAATTGTCGATCAGAAAATTTAAATAATTATTTCGTAGATACGTACCTACTCATCACGAGCATCTTTCGTATCCATGTGATGGTGCCCCAGTAGTAACACAGGTACACACAACTGGACTGCATTTTGCAATTTAGAACTATAAATTATGGCCCGATTTAAAAACAACGTATGTGCCGTTAGTTTCCCTATGCACCTAAGTGGTTTTTCAGCTGAGCCAGAATTTATAGTTTCAAATTGCAAAATGCAGTCCAACTTTGCGTTTGTTATCAGCATTCTATGATTCAATTACCAAACAATTCAAAAGTGAGGATCAGCGTTTCCGACCTCTGTCCATTCAAATCTCCTGCTTCCCAAAAGTAGAATACCTACTCGTCCTACTAAATGGCCCCTTGGCAGCATAGAGCGGACCGTTGCGAGTTCTCGCCTCGCGCCATCGCACCTTCAATTTTGCAGATGCAACGCGGACATCCATCAAGCACGAATAGTTGCATCTCTGCGCCGTCATCAAAAAGCGACCTTTCCCGTGCTTTGTCTCCTGCTTGTGTTTATTTCTGTATTTCTTATTTGTGGTCGTACTTCAAGGGCTGCATGAGAAATACAGCTGAACATAGGAGGAACGTAATTGGGCCTGGTTTTTTAAACTTTTCTCCCGAAGTTGAACGACACGTTGACAGAGAGCAAAGCATCGAGTTCGCACCTCGTACCACCGCGCCTTCGATTTCGCTGATGCCACACGGACATCCATCAAGTACGAATAGTTGTATCTCTACGCCGTCATCGGCTCTTCTGGAAAAACACTTACGTGAATAGGGGAACTAATTGCACATACATTGTTTTTAAACCGGGCAAGAATTTATAGTTCCAAATTGCATAATGTAGTCCAATTTAAGATCAGGCCGGAATCAAAACGTTCTTACTTTTTTTTTTTTTTTTTTTTTTTTTTTTTTTTTTTTTTTTAAAAAACAAATCAGAGTTAAAAATGTTTTCAATTGTCTATTTTGAAGTACGAGAGACTCAAGATTGCCTTTAGATAGCGTTGTGCACAATAAGGTGAAAATGCAACAAATGAGAAATTATCAATCTGAGCATAATAAAAATAATAGTAGGAAATTGGTATAGTGACAAGTATAAATATAAGATACGTACTCCCTTATTCCAATTAAAAGTTCGTTTTGACTTTTCTTCTGCTACTTTTACGATTCAAAAAGAGCACTTATACATTGGTACGTGCCTTTTTTTCAAATCAACCATTTAGTTGGACATTTTTAGGGTACATGTTCTTACCTTAGTAGAGTCGATAATCATTATTCATTCAATATCGTTAAAAAAGAGGTTCGTTTGCTCTCTTCCAGACCATCCATTTATTTAATCTGGATTCCACGAGAAGGGACGGAATCACAAGCACAGTCGACAATTGCCAGATACTGTCGCTTAGCGGATCTTAAACTCGCCTGAGGTTTTCCAAAACTGAATCCTGAATGTAGGAACTAAGAATCCCCCCCTCCCCTCATTTCCGTTCAAGAGCCTAACTTTATACATAGCTCTATTTAAAGTCCCGATTAATTCTCCCCAGTCCATTTTTCATTGCTGAATATCTTCAAGGCGAAAAATTTCCTCCAAAGTGTAAAAATAGGTTTCAGGAGGCGTTCACATTCTCCTGTCTGTGTAAATTACACGGGAGGGGGGAGCGAGGGAGGGGAGGGGGCGCGCCGCTAGGACCCCCCTAGGCGACGCCCGAGCGCGGATTTTTCTCTCGTTTTCTTCTTTTTTTTTTCAAACCTTTTTATACCTCGGGGAAACTATTCGTCGCGTCGGGCTCGGGGTGCGGGATAATAAATTAGACAAAGCGTCGACAAAACATGCGTCGACTATAACGAGGTGGGCGCCCCGGATGGCGGAGAACCTATCGAAAGGCGATGGGTCGAAAGACGGGGCGAAGACGAATTTGAAACTCCGGAGCTGCGAACTGTGCTGGAGCAATTTAGCAAGACAGTGAGAGCGTCTGCCCGTGCAGAACACGAAAATAGACCAGACACGGCTCCTGCCAAAAGTGAGCGAGAGGAGAGGAAAAACTGCGACTTGCTGAAATATACGAGGCAAGAGGCTATTGTGCATGGGCCGGAGCCGGGAGCCCAAGTGCCCAGGCCGATACAAAGCACTCAGCACAATGCTCTATTCCTCCCCCGGCCGCAGCGCCGCCGCCGCCGCACAAATGCAAATCGTTGACACAGTTCTGAAGACGCCACAGCCAAGACGCCGACCACCGACCGGTGTCCGTCCCTCTTCCACCTTTCCGCCACACTCCTGTCCTAAGGAACAACGCCGTATGAGCCTTCAGGCCTTGCCAAATTTCCTCTCATAACACACGACTCTCCCGGTAAACTATGAATATTTTTCCTCAAATTTTTCAGATACTTGTTTTCGCAGTTTCACCTTAAATTCCTGAAAATTTCAAGGAAAAATATCCATAAATTTCCTCAAAAATAAACATTTTAGTGAAGGAAGTTTGGCAACTCTCGAATGTTCATACGGCGTTCCTCCTTAGCACGGCAGCACAGCTCGATCTCTCTGTTATATTGCATTACAGGTACTCTCCCGTTTTCTGACGAGAGATTTTTCAGAAGCTGAAATGGCATGAAAAATTAAGATGTTCCACAAATAATAAGCGATCCAAGTAGAGTGGCCCGGAAGAGCCTTTCTGAAGCACGAACGTCTCTTTATGTATCATCGATTCTTCAGCGATCACATTTCCGCGGAAAAAATCATTCCTACGTTGTAGTTGATGATTTCATAACTGACGAAAGAATCAAGAATTTACCAGAGTTTACCGCAGAGAAGTATTATTATTATATTTTATTTTCCCCATATTTCGAGGATGTACCACCATGGATAGCAGCGACAAAACTGGATGGACTAGGGATGGTTCTCCCTCGAAAAATGTTTTGATGGTATTATTGCCGTGCAAGGAATCGGGAATATTCCGGGATTTTCTGATGTGAAAAATGAAAATATTATTTTTTCCAATCAAGAGCTCAGCGAAAGAGGGGCTTGCCGGCTAATCCAGCCCTGGGTTGGGGTCAGTTGGAGTACCTGAAGAGAAAGAGGATGGACTGGTCGATATATCTGTCTCTTGGGGTGCAAAGGGACAGTCAACCTTCCCACAAGAAGAGCACTGGGTAATGTTGCTGTCAACCTTTGCACTCAAATGTCACACAATGGCCAAAAATGCTTCAGAAAGTTTATGCAATAAACAAATTCTAACGAGTGCTTAATTGAGGGGCTTGGAGGACAACCCTGGTAAAAATTGGCGATAGGAGCTGTGTTTCAAAATACCATAGGAGTTCTTATAGCCGACTAGAGAAGGCTACTGAAAATCATATAGCTGGCTTAGAAAGCGGAGCAAATTATATAGCCGGGCTATACGAAGCTATAAAAAAGTATACAGTCGGGCTATAGTTCCTATCGCCGGGCTTTACACTTTATAGCCATTGGCTATAAAAGGCTATAAGAAATTGTGTAGAAATTCGTGTGCTTTGGAAATCATTTTTTGATACGGAACTACCTTAATATTTACAAAACACACGTTATATTTTCCTTCAATACATATTTTTCTTTCAATTAAAATGAGAATAGTCCATATAGAGTGTGCAAACATTTCAAAATAATGAGTTGAAAAACGCTGACTCCGCGAAATTAAATATTAGAACCTAACACAAAGCGGAGCGGCGACGCACTGGCGCCTACAAACCTAACAGGGATACTTCACGCATCGCGCAGTGCATGAAGTATCATTGTTAGGTTTGGATCCTAGGGAACCTAACAGGGATACTTCACGCATCGCGCAGTGCATGAAGTATCCCTGTTAGGTTTGTAGGCGCCAATGCGCGTTTCGCGCTCTCTGCCCGCCCGCCGCGCCGCAGCGTGCCACGGCGTCTGAAGCAACTATTTCACACCAGAAGTATTGCACAGTATCATAAGAAATTGAAGGCTCTCCAACATTTTTCGAATGACAGGAATCCTTCAAAAGTACACAGTATTCCAGTAGTAGTTCCAGTATTTTGAAAAATATTGATTTTGAAAGCTTCGGCTTTCCTCGTAAAATAAATCAAGATACTACGGCACAAAAAGAGAGCGGTAGTCCAAAAACTAACTAAGTCCTAGTATCCGTATTTAGTAACGTATAGCATAAACTTTATCGTCTGGCTGTTGCTTCGTCACCATCGGCTATAAAAGGCTATAAGAAATTTTACAGCCGGCTACAGAGGCTATTGGAAATCTTACAGCCGGCTTTAGGTCTATAGTATTTTGGAACACACATTCTACTGCCAATTTTTACCAGGGAAGGCGCATAAGTGCAGTTTTTGAAAAAATTGAGTTATTAATAATCTCAAGTAAAATTAGTCTTGATGCAATTTCTGCGAAAATGTTGCTCCCAAATTCCAATTTTTAAGCATCTAAAAGTCAGTTTGAACTTTCTTTCCGCCATAAGGATCCGTGTAATTTCGAAAGTTCCAACACGTGTTTCTCGAAATAGCAAAAACTGCACTCAAGCGCGTTGTCCCCCAAGCCCCACGATGAAGCTCCGTTTTCCTTCTAACTGGATTGAGTTTCATAACAGATTCTATAACCCTGTTCTGGTGCATCCCCTCTTCCGACGAGGACCCGTGCCCACATAGAATGCGAGATGCGGAAACCCTCGGGCCGTCGCACCGACGTAACAACATGACATGCGAAAAAGCCAGCGGCGTGGCGTCGTGGCCCGGGAAAAAATATGATTTTCGGCTTACATATTACAACAATAACCGGTCTCATGGTGCAGCGACCCCTCGACACTGGCGTTTCCTCGCCGTGGGTAAGGGTAGGGCAGGGGGCAATTGCAAAGAAGAGGGTTGGAGATCCGCTCAATCAAGTGCGATATAAGTTTGGGCTCCACGTGACCCGCAGCTACCAATATTACTGGTACATTGTCCCTCTATATTCTCATCACGTGTTCTTTAATTTGCATCGTTAAGTGCCCGAGGCCTCCTCAAGCTCACGTCGAATTTCAGACACTAGATGTGCTTCAGAATGAAGCTCCGCCCAAGTTAACTTTTCAAAATATGAGTTTTGGATGCTACTTACTACGCAATGGGTCTGTTGTAAGTGTTGCATGCAAGAGATATACCTAGCCAAGTAGATTAACCAACGGCACAATCACACGAACATCAAGATGTGCAACACCTAAAAAAGCTAAAACCCACTCTTAAACGCGCAATTTCTGTAGTTTTTATCACACGCTTTTTTTTTATTTCCCGGGTTAGTGGGAAGTTTCTCTAGGTCGTCGGCAACGAGAGTTGACCCAAAAAGGGATGTGCCTCTTCCTCTTCTTCTTCTTCTTCTCCTTCTCCTTCTCCTTCTTGTTCTTCTTCTTCTTTTACTTTTTTTTGTAATCAGACACTACAGTTTCTAGTTCACCTGTAAAACACTCACACGGGGAAATTAATGGTACGTTCTTTCTAGCATGAGCCAGACATTTTAGTTCCTAACTGAAATATTTGGTCTACTTCTCCTTATTATTCACCCATTTTTTGCCCTTCTTCCCCTCCTGATTTCTAATTCGTCGCCGCCCAACATATAGGTGAACTTCCTGAGATCTGAGTGTCAGACGTGGGTTAGTTGGACTTCATTTTGCAGTAAGGAATTGCAATTTTGAGCTCATCTGTAAAAACACTCATGTACATAGGGAAATTACTGGTACATGCGTTGTTGCTGAGCTGAGCCGGCAATTTTAAATCCGAATAGCAAAATTTAGTCCGGTTTCTCTTTTGGTGGAGGAAGAGGTCAAACAATAGGAGATAGAATTCCAGAGACTAACCTCCACAAGTTAGCGCAACTGACCAATTACTGACCGAGAGGTCTTGGGTTCGAATCCCGGCTAGGGTGGAGAGATTTTAGGGGCTTGGAGGACAAGGTGCATGAGTGCAGTTTTTGCTGTTTCAAGAAATACGTGTTTGAAGTTTCGAAATTACATGGATCCTTATGGTGAGAAGAAAGTTCAAACTGTCTTTTTGACGCTTAGTAATTAGAATTTGCTAGCGAATTTTTCACAGCATAATTATGTATTAAGGCTAGTTTTCCGGAAATCATTAATGTCTCAACTTTTTCGAAAACTGCACTTGTGCGTCTTGTCCTCCAAGGCCTTCATTAGATGGTATGAGTCCTTGTCGAGAAAAAAAAAGCGAGTTAGAGAGAAAGGAAAAAATCCAGAGGTCTGGACAGAGGAGGACTCTGCAATGAGTATATGGAAGGAATAGCGACGAGGGAGGAGGGTGAGAGAGTGGGCTTTGGCAACAGTGGATGTAGCGGGGTCGCGGGTCTCGGGCTCCGTTTCGCAAGGGGCGCGGCAACGTGAACGCAACCTAACTGAGGTGATTAAAACGCAATTGGAAATTATAAAATGCGACGCGACGCGGCTGTGTAAATCAACCGGCTACTCTTCTTTTCTATGGACCTGTCAAATTTCCGGAAAGATAACCTACTGCCGTGTCTGGAGTGTGCAATGCAAACTGGGGGTATTTCGCCGCCACCCCTCTCCCCTCCCTCGTCCTAGCTTCCTCTCCACTCGACCCCTACGGCCCGCGACCCTCTTTTTCGGAATCAATTGCAGCAATGAAACTGATCGTTACCCTAACGTGTTGCCGCATCGTCGTCACCATGGATTTTGAGGTAAATCCACACCGCACGGAGAAAAAAACTTCATGCGTGGGACCCCAAGTTGAGGTCATATGGATCTCTGAAGTTTCCGGATCACGTATCTAAAAACTTGAGGTCCAGCTGCCGAAGTTCGGGTCAGACATCTGAAGTACTTCGATATATACCGAAGGGTTCGGGCCACACATCTGAAGTACTCAGGTACATACGGAAGTGCCTCGATGTCTGACCCGAACTTCGGCAGCTTGATCTCAAGTATTCGGATGCGTGATCTGAAAACTTCAGAGATCCATATGACCTCAACTTCGGGTCCCGTTCACGAAGTTTTTTTCTCCGTGCGGAAGTGGCCAAACATCCAAGAACTTTCTCTGATAACTTTCATTTTTGATGGGTCAGTTGCGCCGATCACATAATCTTATTTTGGTCCTTGATTCTTGTAGATTAGCTAATAATAATAATAAGATCCGCCCAAACAGCAACTTTCTACTTTCAATATTGATCGAGATATCGCGCTTTCAAAAATTCGGTTTATGACGTCATCCACCGCAATTATGCATAGCATGGTCCCTTCCACCTTGGATTCATCAATCGGCGATACAGTGGCGTAACGGGCGCCCCCGCAGACCCTGCTATGCAGGGGGGCCCAAGCGCCTAGGGGGCCCTCGGCCGCCGGAATTTTTTTTCCCCCTCTCTCTCTCTTTGATGCTTAGCTTTGGTTTCAAACTCTGGGCCTTTACTTACCGAGATGGGGCCTCTTCCTCTGATTTTTATTGTAAGCTCAGGGTTTTTCATACTTCTTTTGGACTGTTCCTAACTTTTTTTATTGCTGGAGGGCCACTGCCTTCCAATGTCCACTCAGTGATTACTAAAATTTTTCTCTTTTATTATCACTTTTCGTATTTCGGCTTTGGGAGGCCCATGAATCTAAAGGGCCCACAAAGCCCTTTGGGGCCCTTTGATTCTTGGGCCTGCATGGGCCCCTCTGTAGATCCTTGGGCCTGGGCTGGGCCCCCGCCACCCTTTAGATCCTTGATCCTTTAGGGGCTCCATTTAATCGGGTACGGGAACCGGCAGGCCCGCCACAAGTGGGGGGGGGATACTGGGTCCCTGGTTCCGGGGCCCGTTCCACTGGTGACAAACCAATACGAATTCACATGTAACCCTTGTCTCGTAAGGAAAAGTGAAAAATTTACCCTAAAAATTTCGCAAAAGGTGAATAAATTTTCAAAAACACGCTGAGGCACTCTAGAATTTTTCTTACTTCTTTAAAGATTTCTATCTTAGATAAGGGGGGCTGGACCCCTCTAGAATTGAAAATAGTATCATCTGCCATCCCATCCACCCCCCCACCCCCCCGAAAAAAATGTCCAGGTGTTTTGAATGCAACAATCCGAAAGTATTTTGTGCTAAAAGTAAAAAAAAGGCTTAATTATTCTGCAGAAACTGATGGAAAATTTCCGTCGTGGGAGCTTCATAATGCGTCCAAGTGGACTTAAAATTTTAAAAATTGCCCGGGGGAGGCCTACGGACAACCTCTGTGCTGGGGGCCCAGGCCTTAAAACTAGTACCAGGGCCCGAGATAGGATGTGGCGAGCCTGGGATCCGGGACAGTGAGGGGTGAGGCATGCCAAGTCCAAGTCCGTGATTTGAAATGTCTCGGGCCAAAAAACGGGAAGGGGTGAGGGAAGTAGAGGGGCGGGAGGGGGGGTGATTTTGGAATTTTATCGACATGGGGGGCCCCTAGAACAAATTTTGCAGGGGGGCCCAGCGGAAGTCCGTTACGCCACTGCGGCGATACACCCATTTCCACTGGTTCCTCAACATGAAACTTGGATGAAAGCAGGTGGAAGAAACCAAGAGTGTCTCTGCTCCACGTGCGGCTTGCAGGCTTATCCAGGGACCGCCTCCTCGATGATATGAAAAATCATGAAAATGGGATCGATATATCCTTAGGACATACTGAGACAAAACATGGACCATCGCATCATTTAAACGGGAGAGCTCACACATTTATCACGTACTGTAAAAAAACCTGAGCCATTATTTTAAAAAAAACTGAATAGAACAAGCTTATAGAGACTGTCATCTGTCTATAGCAGTAGAGATAATTAAAATCGGCTCAGTGATACAGTAGAAAGAGCTGTGGAGGTTAGAGCTAGCTTGTAGTGATGCTAAGTCGGAACCAATTAGGTAAATCAATTAAGGAAAACACGTTTGCTGAACAAATTCAATCACTTCATGCACCTAATGCTGACCATAGTAAGAGCAAGTAATCCATACAGATCGAGATCCATACAGTGTCCCTCTTTCTCTCCATCCCTGTGTATGAGCGAGCTGACGTGCACAAGACAAGGGCCACTCCGTGCATCACTAATAAATTCATTCGTAGGATCTGCTGCAGTGCTACGGAAAAACGTTGTACGAACATTTGAATGTCGCCAAATTTCCTGTCAGAAAATATGTATTTTTCAAGAAGGTTATGAATATTTTTCCTCAAAGTTTTCAGATATTCTGGATGAAATTACGAGCAAAATTCTGTAACAAAACGGACGATAAATATTTATGAATTTTCCCAAAAAATCGCGCTTCGGGAAAGGAAATTTGGCAACGCCATGAGGCGTATGCGGCGTTCTTCCTTGGCGCGGCAGTATAAGACTAAGAAGCCCTTGAAAACGAGCTCTTCGTATCGTACCCTCGTGTCTGACAAGGAAGATTCTGGCACGGTTCATGGGTGGCGTGCGTTCGGTGTCGTTAAAATCTAATTATTATTGAAATCGGCTCATTTCGAGTGTTTCTGATTATCCCTCCGACCCTAATACCTCCCTTATTTCATGTTTTTGATGATCGAACACAATTATTATTTCGATCCGGAAATGGGAATGGACTCTTCATCTCGCTCACTGATGCGTTTCAGGTTAGTGGTTGAGCACACGCTACCCTGGGTCTCGGCCCTCGACTCACGGCGAGCAATAAGTTCTCCGGTACATGTTCTCCTTATGTTTTATTCATGTTGGACGTTATAGCGCGTTGAACTTTGCCCTTGGTCAACGAAGACGTTTTGTGCTGAAGGAGGATAAGTTAACTGCGGTGACTTTCTTCTTGTACAAGCATCGATGAAAAAGTCACGTGAATTACCGAATCAAAATTGGACCGAGTTCATCAGAAAGGAGCCAACCCACATTAACTTGAAACGGAGAAAAATAGGTTTGAAGTTTCATTCCTGCATAAGGCTCACTGTAGAAAATAATCTTTAACCCCTCTTTTCACAAACTAATTTATGTTTTTCGACTTCCAGTTTTTGGCAGGATAAAGTATACAGCTAGTGGAACTCAAAAACATTCTTCACTCAATTTTTTCGAAAATGTGGGTTGGTTCCTTTCTGATAAACTCGGTCCAATTAAGGATAAAAATCACTGTACTTAGGAGGCGAGGCGAGCTTTCGACAATCGAAGTGATGTTGTGATTGGTTAATGTAAATTTAACCCGGAAATCAGCATAGGGTACACACACTTTGTGTCCACTTTTTTTACGTCCACAGCAGACTTTTCGTCCACAATTTTCTAAAGTTCACAGTTCTAAAACCCACACTATTGTTAAGTCCATTACTTAAACGTCCACTAACTTAAGTCCATAAATTTAAAGTCCACTTAAATCAAATTCAAGCGTCATATTTTAGTCCGTGTGTAAAATTATATTGACAACATCGAAATGAGAAAATTAAGAGAGAATGGGGTGTCGTAACTCATATTTTAAATGAAATGTTAATTTCTTCTTTTGATTCATCTTTTCAAATTTTCTTTGGTAAATACTTGGTTTCATTTTTATCCTTGAAATTTCCGATATAAAATATGCCTTAAATGTACATTCTTTTTTTTAATGAAATTGATTACTTCATTTTAAAAACATTTACATTTTTAAAACGTGGTAAATATTTGTAAAACCTTTTCCAAGCAATGGTATTGATATGAATCTCAATGAGCCGTAGTTGTGATGAAAGAAACTGTACAAAAATTAATACAAGAGGAAAAAAACTAAGAAGCACGCGATTTTTTGTTTTTAACTTATTTGTACATCGACCTCCTTTAGTCAAATACGTCCAATTTTGAGCGTTTGGTTGCGCTTAAACCATGCTGCAGCACAGTAAAAGCCCCAGTAAAAGAAAAAAAGAATGAAAAATAAATTTGCATGCTTTGGAAATCATTAAATTTGATACGGAACCACTATTATATTTACAAAAAACACATTATATTTTCCAGTAGTACATATTTCTTTTTCATCAATTTAAATAAGAATAATTCATGCAGGGTTTTCAAACATTTCAAAATTATGAGTTGAAAAACGCTGACTCCGCGAGTTTAAATATTAGAGCCTAACACAGAGCGGAGCGGCGTGTTAGCAGCGCAGAACGCGCACTGGCGCCTACAAACCTAACGGGATACTTCACGCATTGCGCAACGCGTGAAGTATCCCGTTAGGTTTGTAGGCGCCTATGCGAGTGTCACGCTGGTTGCCTGCCGCGCCGCAACGCTTTAAGCGACTATTTCGCGTCAGAGGCGTTGCACAGTATCCTACAAGATTAAAGGCGCACGAAATAACTAGTTAAAGAGGACTTTCAATTTTGACTCCATCTGTTACTGAAAAATGTTTAATTTGGCATTGGAGCGTTTCCTAGGCTCCCGCTTTGGTTTTCATCTTTTCATATCCGTACAGTGTACACATGAACATATGTTTTTATCTGCTCTTAGAGTCTGTTCTTTTTCATGACTTGATTCGTGAATGAAATGTTTTTAAGAATGAAGGTAGTAGTAGTATGAATTTATTTTTGAGGTGGTTCCTGTCATTTAAATGAGAAGAAAAAAATGTGGACATAACATGTCCACAATTTGGACAATTTTGGACATATTCATGGTTGGACATTAAATCATGTGGACTTAATAAAGACTGGACTTAACGTTTAGTGGACATAAATAGCGGTGGACATTTATTTAATGGACGAAAGGTAGGTGAACATAAATTTATGGAATCCAGCAGACATCTAAAAATCGAAAAAATTTCTGATAACGTTACTGAATACACTTGCAACTGAAAAACGGAACGGTTATACTGCGTAACACATGTGATCTAATCTAACTGCATACCCCCAAAAAATATCTCGATACACAAATGCAGCAATTTTGGAACGTAACTTTTCTCTACAGCGATTTCGAAGTAGTAAGCAGCGATTTACCTCGCGAAAAATAAAAGGACACGAGGAAAAGTCAAGTTGCCCCACGCCACGATAACTGTTTTCTTTTTCGTGTAATCGCACCACTATTCGGCCACGTGGAAGCTCATATTGCCTATCCTGGCAACTGAAGGCAGACTGAGGTGAGGCATAGTCACCGCCACGCGGTATCTAAGAGTGATACTACCATTCGGTCATGTGGGAAGTCGTGTTGCGTGCATTGAAGACTGAAAGCGAACTGATGACGAGTTAAAGTCGTATCCACAACATTTTTCAAGATTATCCTCGATAATATGTAAAATTCCTTTGTAATTCTAGTTTATTTACCGGTTGCTACACGCCCTGGTATTTCTTACGGTTGAAGATTTTTAAAAATTTGTCAGAAGACCCTATAATCCTCCCCTCCCCCGGTCTTGGAAGTGCACGCCTGTCCGGCCGTGCCTCCTAATATACTTGTTTCCTATCTGTGCAGGGAAAATTTGACTAGATACGTTTAGAGGAGGACTTTCAGCGTAGCATGTGGAACCCATTAAGGCCTCGACTTTGAGAGCTTTTTTGAGAGTTCACCACGTTAGTAGTGTACGCTCATTCCCGTCGTTTTGCATCGGGTATGTCACTAATGTATCCATTGGTAAAGGCCCGCCCAGTGGAGCGCCCATTGGAACCGTCGCCGTCGTCTTGTTGGAGCTTTGGACTTCGTTTTAGAGAAATCATGTGGTCCTCATGTTTCGAGCAAAATTTTACTAAAGCAAACGAAAGTCCGTCTCGTTACGTGTATTTTGATGGGCCGGCGACGTCGGCCATGTTGAATATTGCCTAGCACCCCAGTGCGGAAGTGCTGGATGGGACGACTCCTCTCACGAAATGTTCACCTATGCCGCAGTATCGTTTTTGAAGCGAGCAGCTTAAAAAGCGCAAATTTCTTCTACAATTGTGAAGTTAGGAGGCATTTCATACTTTGCGCCATTGAGTTCATAGTGATTTTTGAGCCATTTTCTATGAGATCCAACTCTTATTTGGACCGTGTTAAAAAGAAAGGAACCAAGTCACATTAGCTATTGCCAATTCTAACGGAGCAATTTAATGTTTTTCGAGAAAACGTTTGTGCGGATTCATTTATAATTTTTAAGGAATTTGCTTCGTACTATGGAAATTATTCACTGAAATTTGCACAAAAATCTGCACAATCGTTTTCATGTATAAAATTAAACTTCCCAATTAAATTTGGCAATAGCTGATATGGCTTGGTTCCTTTCTTTTTAACACGGTCCATTTTTGCTGTAGCAAAAGTTTGCAACAGGCCCCTTACAATTATTTTGATTGCAGATCGAAATCAATAACTTAAATCTAATACCTTGAAATGGACCACTAGACAGGGTACGAATTTCAGCATTCTGATACATGATCCTCAACCAAAATTTAACGTAAAACACGATGCGCACAACGAAAATTACCGAAATCAACTCCTTACGAAGATATTTAAGGATTCTTGATGCGTGAATTCAAACCACCTGCTCATGAAAACCCAATGCTCCACGTGACTCACATCGCGCGCTAAACGTTACCATGACAGTCTATGCGGTATAAAAATCTGGCAACCTCAATCTTGACGCTTTTGCTCAGCTACAGCAAATTGATTCTAGTTTGAGCAACACGTGGTGGGAAATGAACATATCTCGATTGAGAAGCTTGCTGAAACCGTTGTAGTGCGCGATTTGACTCACTTAGAGCTTTGAATTTCTTGTGAGCGGGCAGCTCAAATTCACCGCAATCAGTGAAATAAAAACGTTAATATATTCGTTAGGAGTTGGTTTCAGTAATTTTCGTTGCGCGAATCGTGTTCTACGTAAAATTCTGGCTAAGAAACTTATATCAGAATGCTTAAAAATTCGAACCTAGTCTAGTGGTCCATTGTCTATTTTCAAAAGTGCAAATTCCAAGCAATGTGAGCCTTTGCATGAGAATATAAATGGAGTTTGGAGTGTGGAAGAGGGAATGAAACGGAAATCTGTCGGCTGGCAACGGCGGCGGCGGCGAGAGGAGAAGTTTCACGACCAGCCGCGGCCGATGAGCCGAATGCCGAATAAACGTCTGCCCGACAATCCGCACCATACCGCACTCCTAACGCGCCACGCCGCCAGCCCCTTCAACCCACAGTGGCACTCCAGACTTCCAATCTCAGACTCACCCAGCACCTCGCTAAAAAAAAAAACATAAAATAAAAAAAAAAATAAAAAGAAAAAAGTGTAAAAAAGGTGCTGGCGAGCATCAGAGATGGAAAATTTCATGAAATTTATTCGAATGAAATTTCATGGAATTTCACGAAAGTTCATGAAATTTATTGAAACTTTTGGGGTTACATTCAGGAGGCTAAACAGTGCTTCCTAGAAAGTAGAAACAGTGCTTCTAAATTTTGAAATTTTTTACCCCAAGCCTAAAACATTTGCGTGTTGCAAATGTTTTCGTTTAGTTTGGAGGTAAGGTTGGGGTTTTTCTCTCTAAACTCCCCTTTTGCCCCCTCTTTGTGTCTGGTACCTTCAGTAGAGTGGCATATAACCGCAGCATCAACAGAAAGACCATCTTCCCGCTTTCAGACTTCCAAAGATTTAATCAATAATTCTAAAAAAAATTAATAAATTTCAAATTTTGTGAAATTTATTCGAGCCTTATGAAATTTCACTTTCGATCTCTGCTGGCACGGCTACTGAAGATACAGTTCCTTCATCAAAAATCCAAAACCATGAGTTTCAGCATAGTTTTCGCGTCGACTGTGATATGGATTACAATTTGCAAACAAAAAGGAACAAAGAGCATTCTAATTTTGGTAGGATTGTGCAACTTACATTCTGTGCGGTTAAAATGTCGAAATCATGCAAAAAATATAATTTACAGAGGTAATTTTCGTCTAGAATGTATACTTACCTATACAATACTTATATACCCTAATATACCCAATATACCTATATACCTAAAATACCTATGGCACAACAGCAGAAACGCGCAACTAGTTTTCTATGGTTCTAGATCTTCAATTCCGTTTTATGTCATCGTGGGAGAACAAACTGAGGCTATTTCTTGAAGTTTTCCTAAAAAAGTCCTCACACAAAAGAAGAAAACATAAGAAAATTTTAAGTAGAGACGTTGAGAATTATTCCCCTTAAAAATAAAGTATGATAGAAAGTCTGCAACGTCACAGATATCGCGTTCCTTTACTCCTCCAGGTTTACTGTCGAGAAGCGGCAAAAAGTCGTAGGTGAAGCGCAGTTGTGAGGACGCCGAGAAATGGCGAGGCGAGGGGCGGAATAGAGTAGGCGGTAGGCGGAAGTCGAAGTTGAATATTACTGAGAGTCGAGACTTAAGGAATCCATTTCTGATCGATTCCTGGATTTCAGGCTTCCAGTGTCACAAACAGGAATGAAGATTATATTTTCACTGCTTGGACAGACTACATACTAGAATAAACGGGGGAGAGAAGGGTATTCCAGGGAACAAACGTGTGAGAGGAAGAAGAGAATAGGAAGGGAACTCGAGAAAAAGTGTTTGAATGCGGTTTGCATACTCTAGCCCCTGAAAAATATGAAATATTTCGCAGCCTCGTGAAATTTTATGAAATATTTCACTAAAAGTTTCAGTCTTTCTTTTCTTCCTGACGTTTCATGGGACCCTGGGTAGGCGGAAGCCGCGTGGACGATCCCTGAGGCTCAGGCGGGGAGGCCCACCGTGCGTCGGACGCGCGACGCGAAACGCGGCGGAGCGGCGCGTCGCGTCGCGGCGGCGGGGCGCGCACACGGAGATATCTTGGCGAAACGTTTTCATGAATATCTCGAGGTGAGTGAACTTGGGGCCGCCCGTGGGAGAAATGGGCCGTGGCCTGTGGGGGCCAAACTAAGGAGAGAAAAAGCACTCGCCAAAATTCGGTGCGCGAATTTATTGCACGCATGCTCCATTGCTCTATTCTCCGTATTGATGATGCATCCATCCATCCATCCACCATCCATCTATCCGTCCATTCCCCGATTTCCGTTCTATCCATCCGACCACGCTCAACGCGACGTCGCGACGCCAACACCGACGCCGTCGCCGACGTCGGCCCACCTGCATACCGAACCCCCTCCCGCCCGCTCCTTCGCACCTCCACCTATCCCTTCCTCCCTCCTTCGACACGTTTCCGACGCCCATTGCATTCGCCTATATTTCATTGTGCTGCTCCACTTTCGTGACCAGATCATTGGCGAGCATGCATTTTTACTCCCTCTTTTTCGTGTCGATTTCGCCGCAACAGAGAATTTGCACGAAAAAATTAAGTTGTTCGCAAATTTTCGCGATATGCTTGATACATTTAATCATTGTTTGCATTATCGTTTTCCAAAATAGCTGATTTCAAAACAGATTCCTGCTTGCAGAAGACACTGCTTTAGAGTCCGATAAACGTGTTGCGAAGTCCTATGAATCTGAATAATTATAGTCCATTGCATTTCGATGGCCATAGTGCGGAACCACATATCTCCATTGCAGCGTTTTAAAATTTCCGCTGCGATTTCACTTTTTCTAGGAGGAACAAGGCAACTTTATAGTTTGAAATTCAAACAGAATGTGGTAACAGAGGAGAAAATTCGAAAAAGTTTTCAAGAAATTATGTTGCCCAGTTTTCCAAAGGAAAAATAAGATATCAGGAAGTTAATGAAGTTGCAAATCGAGATACGTGGTTTCGCACTTTGGCCAGCGCTTCGCGTGATGCAGATCACGGGGATGTCAACCCTCATGCTGGTTAAAATGCTTGCTGTTTCTTGGAATGACATGCACTTGACTTTGCGATGTAAAACATTTTCTGCTTTAAGGACTCCCCTCGAGGAAGTTGGATTTTACGGTGGCCTACGCTCAGGAGATTTCCTAACTAATCACCTTAAGCGAACCGATTCCTTCATTGAGTTACCTCAGGGGGACAAAGTGAAGGAGCAACCCTGTCTGTCGGCACTTAGGCATTAGAGAACCCTCTCGACTTTCTTACAGGAGGAGACATTCTTACCCAGTTCCAATAATATGAGAAGTTACATAAAATTACAAAGAAGTGGGAATAGACCTGTCTAGGACTCTTTTTTGCATATTTTTCAAGTCGGAGAAATTTGCATGCAACTGATAGGCAGATAGCAGCCAGCGGGTATCTTTACGTGAAAAAAAAAAATAGAATAACGTCTACAGAAGTGTTACTGAAACAGTATCTTCAGACAAGAACACGAAAAAATTCATTAGAAATAAGATATATTAATGAAGGACCACTGACCATCCCAATGTGGAAATCCTCTAATTAATTAATATTTCAACAGACGAGAAATTCCTATTTAAACTGGCGAAGAGTGTCCTTGATAAGCGTTGAAAAACCAGTAATTTATAATTTTTCATATAATTCAAAATAACCGAAAAAAGGATGATTAAGATCTCACGCGACATTTTTACATGTCTCGGCGTTACCCCCTTTTCTCTTTTTTTGTCCGCTTGTGTTTCGGGCGATTTTAATGGCATGTTCAATTTTTTTTCCACCTGGTTTTGTACATCCTGCTGCCGCCGGCTAATGATCCAGCATTGCTTATTTGCTCCTGTTTTAATTTTTTTCTGTTTCCAAAACGAAGACCCTCGAAAATAAGCTCGTTCCGTCTTGCACGGCATTCGACGTTACAGACCGAAACTCCGTTTTCCCAACTTGCAAACTTGGGGTCTTGCTAGGTATTACGGCTAATCTGATGCAAGTATTCACTTCCCTCACGTGGACATAATATTTTTAAAATTAATATGTGATTTTAATTGGGCTTCGCATAAATTTTGTGCCTCCGTGTATATGCCCACCCCCAGGGTTTCTTTCTTTTTTTTAAACTTTTCCATGCTTTCCAAATTGTTTAACTTTTTTTTGACCTTCCATATATGTAGGAGAAGATCAAGACTAAATCAAGGTGTCAAGGTGTGGAACCTCAACTGTGATGGTCACTGCTTAGTGATTTCGTTCCTAGTCCTAAATGCTTGTTCCCTTTATATACATTTAATAAATACCTCATTGCCAGTTTGCCCTAAGTTTTCAGTGTCGGCAACGCGACCTCCCAGGTGACCGAATAAAGTTACCAGGTACCACTCTCGGAAGCCACGTTTGCTGGAGAATTCAAGCAGGAATATTTCACCAAGCGTGATGGGGAGCGCGCGGTGGCTTTCTCGCTCAAAAATCTGTAGCAGTTGGTTCCCTTGAAAAAAGTAAAATAAATGGGCACTTTTCATAAACGGCAATCAACGGCTTGGTTATTTCAAAATCGAGAATTTAAGCACCCGCGGCAGCAGTTGCAAGTAATTTAAATAAAAACAAGCTAGCAGGCTTTGATACGTTTGTATTGGAGAAGCACTCAGCTGCTTTCTATGCAGGCGCGTTTTTAAGTTCCCCGATGACGATTAACACCGTTGAGATAAAAGAACTCGCTCACCAAAATTTCAACTATTAATTTTGAGAAAACTACGATACCGCTAAAAATATATATACATTGATAATGAATTCTCTAGTAACGATTTCGTTCTCTATCCGCAATAATATTTTCATCTTTCATCCGTTGGTCCGTACGTCCGTTTTTCGTCTCTTGATGAATCCGAGGGAGACAACATGGGAGCTGGGACGTCTCTCTCATGAGGCGACGCGACGGTTGAGTTGGGTGCCGAATGGGTGTCCAAAAATAGCCGTTTTGACGTCATCGTTGCGTCATTTCGCATTTCCGCGTCGGGAGCGCCGCATTTGCCACCCCTCTCCGGCTCCAACTAGGCCGCGCCGCTCCGCATGCCCCGCCTGGGGCCGCCCCCAGCCCCCTCTGAAAATCCCCCCTGTTTCACCGTCTCTTCGGCTAATCTCCCGTGCCAAGGAAAAACGCCATATGAGCCTTCAGACGTTGCCATATTCTCTTCTATCAAACATGAATTTTCAGGGAAGTTTATAGATATTTTTCTTCCAATTTTTCAGATGATTTTTTACGTGATTCATTCAAACATATCTGAAAATTACAAGGAAAAATATGCACAAATACACTTTCTATCCGGGAAAGGTGGGTGACTATCGAATCTTCATACGGTGTTTTTCCTTAGCACGGCAGTAATAGAGGGTTTCGAAAGGCCCCTCCTCCCAGGAAAATCAGCTCGTAGACATCACATGTTGGTAAAAATTGACTCAATTTATACCTTTCACTGTCTGTCTTGAGACAGCTTGTAATCACGGAGAAGCTAAATAGCTTATTATTGACCGATATTTTGAACTAGAAGACAAAATAACTAAATTTTTCCAGTCACGTTATTGATCTTGCTGTAATATTTTTGTTGTGCACTGTTGGTCAAACTCGGAGGCTATAGTCATGTACTGCTGTTTTTTTCTGTTCTTTTTTCCTCCTGTATCACCATTATTCCTCCCTTTTTGACCTGCGGAGGGGGTCATGCCACTAATGTCAGACACTTCAGGCAGAGAAAATTAAAAAGTTATTTGCCTTGAGACAAAGTAGGTATGAATTGAAGCACCGTGCAATATTTTTTTCTCTTCAAAATTTCACAAGGGAAACAAATTACACGATGTGAAGTCTGGAAATCATCTCCTAAAGGAGATATAGTGTTTCCAATTATTATTAGTCAAATGGCAAAAATAAAAATGACGTCATCTGTACGGACTAACTTCTACATGATCTGCGTTAAAGACACTTGTTAAAATCTCGTTCAGGAGTTGATTTCCGAACTCGTCGTCGTAAGATATGCTGCCGTGCTAAGGAAGAACGCCGTATGAACCTTCAGGCGTTGCCGAATTTCCGTTGTTAAATCACGAATTTTTGGGGAAATTTTTAAATATTTTTCTTCCAATTTTTCACATACTTTTGTTCGCAATTTGATCTAAAATATCTGAAAATTTCAAGGAGAAATAACTTTCCTCAAAAATACATGTTTTATATAGAGAAATTTGGCAACTCTCGAATATTCATACGGCGTTCTTCCTGAGCACGGCAGTATGGAAAAGCGAACATATGACTATTTTTCTAGTTCAGACTTTGTCTCATACACTGTTAAACTGACTTAGGATGATTTACCATACAAAATGATAGTAAATACTAAATAGTAAAGTCATCAGCTGAAAGTTTAGCCATTCTGTAAATAAATGCTAATAGACGCATTTTCTATGACCTATATTCATATCAATTCGTGGAGCTGTTGATAATAACTACCTCTTTATACTTAATGATGCTTGGAGTTCGCTTTCAATGGGAAGATCTACTCTTCATTAATCAAACGGAGTAAAGCTGTCTTATCTACAAGCTCTGTAAAAGTTCTCACTAGGGACTGAATTATGGTCGGTGGGTTATCAACAAATTGTCTCGATGTGATTGGCGGAGAGCTGAGGAATTTGGCACTCAAAGCAGTGTTCTTTGAAGAGGCGCTCTGTGGCTCGATCTGTGGCACGTGATGTACACGCATCTCCGATTCCTCCTTCCAGTAAAGATATCTCATCATTCGACACATACTGCTGGGACGTTATGATGAAAAACTTATTATACGAGACCTACATTAAACTAACTAAGAAACTAAATTCAAAGACGTTGCGTGGATCTTGAACTTTGGTCGGACATTAAGGGAGTATTATATTAGTGCTTGAAAATATCTGGAATGGTATTATAATGGTTGAAGTTGAAATATGCATACTGCCATTGCAACTTATGAAAATTTCCGATAGAGTTTAATTTTTCATAAAAGAAACACAATGAACATGTCCCTAGTCCGTAGATTATTTTGGTTGAAGGAGTATACTACTCAAAAAAAGCTTACGGAAAAACTGTTGATAAACTTTCTTCTAAAAATTTGAATTGACAGGACTTGCAACATAGCCATTGCACGACAAAAAAGAGATAGGGGATCACGACCCAACTTGATTACGGAGTTTAAAATTATGGTAGAACCCCAATAAATTAGGTTACTAGCTCAGCGGCAAAGCGTGGACGATCGATATCGATATTTCCCCATTTGAAGCTATGGTAAAGAATCGACCCCGTTTATTGGTTTAAATTGCAGATCAATAGATATATCTCAAAGCACACCATGCCACTGTTTAAACTATAAAATTGGCTTATTTCTTTTCGAAAAATTAAAAAAAAGGGTTGAAATTTTGAAACGCCGCAATAGAAATACGTGATTATGCACTTTGGCAATCAATACGAGGTATAAGCTGGTGCACATACTTCTCAGGGCTCTTATATTTTGTAAGCTGCGGAGATGTAAGTGCGATAATAAAGCTCACTTAATTGAAAGTGAATTTCACCGAGCAACCACGCAAGACATATTTAAATAAGGGTGTCTCAACTCGTCGCTCCTCCGACGTAAGGGCGTATCTCAATTTCCACTCGAACCTTGTTCTCCATATAACTCCATGCTTTTCAGGGCTCAGAAGGCAACACTGATACGCCCATACGTCAGAGGAGCGAAGAACTGTGAATGAGGGTTTTGAAAAGGATCGTCGAGGAGAGGCACGAGCTCGAGGAGTTTGAATTTGTAAAGAATCGAATCCGAGGTCTTTCTTCCTCCGCTTGCATCTTGCATTCGTCCCCGTCGCCTTTTATTCTTCCGAGTGGCGGATGCAATCTCGCCAAAGGTGCATGACACCTCCTGCATGGCACTAATCAACCGTCGCGGTGAGGACGGAGGGTCACTCCAATTGGTGAGGTGAGAGGAGCAGAACCGAAACCTGGTAGCTGGTGCCTGGACTTGAAGCCCTGTTCACTCTTCATGCAGTCGCAGGTGCGTTTTCTGTAAGTCTGCGCCCGTGCCAGGCGACGCAGCTGTCAAATGTACTGGAAACCACCTAAGAATAAACCGATTAAAGCAGAGTTTTAAAAAGGGGGGGATGCCCCTTGGCCGCTACGCGGCCCAACCACCAGAGGTAACTTCCGCGACCCGCAACAATCATAAAAACCGGCCCCGTAGCCGTGGGCCAATACAAGGGGCGAAAGAGTGCCAAAAATCTGAGGTATGGAGTTACGTGATTTTTGAACGGCTCCTAAACCTGCCACTGAAAAATAACTCCAGCCGTGGGAGCCGCAATTACGGGCTATATAGACATACCGTCCGTTCCGGGCTCAAAGGGCGAAAATTCCGGCTGCTGGAGGCGTAGCTTCGATTGCTTCGGGTTCAGAGGCCAAAGCTACGGCTCCAGCAGCCGGAATTTTCGCCCTTTGAGCCCGGAACGGACGGTATGTCTATACAGCCCGTAATTGCGGCTCCCACAGCCAGGCCCGCCACAAGGGGGGGGGATACTGGGTCCTTGGTACCGGGGCCCGGGCCCTAGAGGGGCCCGTGACGCAGGTGACAAACCACTACGAATTCATTACCCTAAAATTACCCCTATTAATTTTATTTAATTACCCTAAAAATTCCGCAAAAGGTGAATAAAGTTTCAAAAACACGCTAGGGCACTATAAAATTTTTCTTACTTTTTTTTTTTAGAGATTTCTATCTATTTTCAAGATTTTGAGTATAAGTAGAATGATATTTTTAGTATCTGCGTTTCATTTTCTTCCGTTGTTGGATGCTAAGAGGCTCCCTGTCTGGGCATCCTCGACTTCAATGGCTCAACTCCCTTGCCATAGACTTACGAAAGGGGAGTCTAGGGGGGCCCGGCTCCCCCTAGAATTGAAAAGTATCATCTGCCCCCCTCAATAAAATTTATAGATGTTTTGAATGCAACAATTCGAAAGTATTTGGTGCTGAAAGTAAAAGAAAGGCGTAATTATTCTGCAGAAATTGATGGAAAATCTCCATCATAAGATCTTCAAAATGCGTCCAAATAGATTTAAAATTTCAAAAATTTCCCGGGGGAAGCCCCCCGCACCCCCCTCTGTGCTAGGGGCCCGGGCCAGAAAACTGGTACCAGGGCCCGAGATGGGATGTGGCGGGCCTGCCCACAGCAAGAGTTTCTTTTTCAGTGTGGTTTTTTCTTCTTATTCTTTTTTTTGTAAGATAAAACCGTGGTCATTCTTGGATTCAGCATTTCAAAAGACGGGGTTAGTAATGCTCCTTTGGCATACCTGGAATTGATAGACCAATTGTTCAACTCTTTAGTCACCAGTCATCATTTGACAAATCTGAGTGTTGACTCTCGAAAATAACTTTACGCAGCACGGAAGATAGCAGTGTAGAGTCTCTGAAAGGTGTCTTTCTTTGTTTATCCTCTGTTTCTCTCTAGTCTCTGTTTCTAATAGCCACGAACGAGCCCTACCATCCAGCTCACTACTAGCTAAACATTGTATGGTCGAGAATATTCCGACGGACACCTTTGGAGCACCGATACATATAGGAAGTGTACGGACAAGCCGAAATAAGAAACTCTTAAGACCCGAAGGGCAGCCAACCTTCCAACACGAAAAACATTAGAAAAATGTCGTTGCCGATCTCCAGATTCCAACATCAACCAAAATGGCCGAGGCACTAAAAAACGTCCCTCCCAAAAATAAGTACATTCGCAGGGCCGGATAAGGGAGTGGCCAGATGGGCCGCGGCCCATGTCGGCAAATTTAAGGGGCCGGCAAATTTTGCAATTTTTTTAAATGTAGCCATAAAGAAAAATCGGATTCAGAGAAAAAAATTACGAACGAGAAAAGGTGACAAAATCTCTCATTTCCTGAGAGTATATCTCTAATTTTGTCGTCCTTCTGAGATACAATAGACAGCACCTTTAATTAGTCGAGTTAAGACTAAGAGAGAAACCAAACACGGAATTGGACCTGGGACGGCGCGGCGCAGAGAGCGATGATGACGAGAACGTGAGATGAAAATGAGAAACCCTCGGCGCGGCGGTCGGCATGTAACACATATTAGCGCCTACAAGACTGCATGAATACTTCACGCATTGCGCCAAAGACAGTGCGGTCGCTGCGGGCAGCAGCGGGCAGCGTGAAACGCATAGCGCCTACAAGACTGCATGAATACTTCACGCATTTTGTCAAATACAGTGCGGTCAGCGCGGCGCGGCGGCGGAAGTTAAAATTATTAAACCACATTTATGTTTGTTCTTTCATAATTTTTTGGTTAATTTCTTATAAATGGAGGGCCTTGTCCATACAGAGATAGGTTTACGGAACTTAACTTTCGAGCCAAGTTCCGTGAACTTTTGCCAGTAAAGTTGACAGGGCTTTCAAAAGAAATGTGACCAACACCAGTAAACGCGTCTTATACGCCTCTCCCCCTCCGGCACGTTTACTTGATGGTTTTTATTGATGTTTCAAAACGAATGAGAAGTTTGAAGGGATTTGTTTCGTACTATGCAGAAAATTCACTGAAATTAGCACCAAAATGCACACAACCGTTTTCATATGAGAAATCAAAGTGCCCCATTACATTTGGTGATAGCGGATGCGGCTTGGATCCTCCCTGCTAAAAGCAATCCAATCATGAACATTCTTGGCAATTTTGCTTTGATTTTAGAGTCTAAAGACTGCCAGTGGCATTTTTCCGGTGTCTTTCGTGTCGGAAGGTTGTCTGCCCTCTTGGGCGTATTTGTCTTAGTTTTGGCGTAAAATTCAGTCATTTCTGCGGTAAAACTCACGATTATAAAAATTCTTGGCCACTTGACTTTGCTTTTGGAATCTAAAGACTAGCAGTGCCATTTTACCGGTGTTTTTCGTGTCAGAATGTTAACTGGTAACTGCCCTTTTGGGCCCTGTTGGTTGGATATTTGGACTTGCCCCTCCTCTCCCGATGATCCAAAGAAGCGGAGGATGTTGAGCTTTGGGCGGCTGGCGTGGCTGGGGCATAATCAGTTCGCGTCGGATGTCTGGCTGTCGCATCTCCTTCTCCTCGCTCCAAGATCCGAGATCCAAGACGCTGACGTCACCTTTCGGGAGTCGGAGTTGGCGAAGGGTGCATTCACATCTGCCTCGACAGATGCTCCTTACGCTCGCTATTACTGTCCCGCACCCGATGATGCACCTGTCCCCCTCACNCCCCCCCGTCTACCGTCCCTCTCGCGTTATTTCCTTCGCTTTCTTCGCTTCTTCCAGCTGCCGGGCTTTGGATTTTTTCCGTCCCTGTAAGAACAAGCTGAAGGTGCTCCGCGCGTGCCCGCGCCGACTTTGCCATCCTCTCCGTCTCGAGATGACTCACCGTTGCCAGTTCTTCCATGAAAGTCTTTTACAGGGAGTCATGAAGTCGTCTCCTTCGTCAGCCAAAGTATCACAAGCGCATTGCGACGGAAAAACATTTCCGATGCCATTTTATTTTTTTATAAAGAAATTGTTCGACGAAGCTGTCCGAAAATTTTACTGAATTTTCTTTGTGCTGCCGATAAAACCCAGTGAAATTTTCAAAGAAATTCAACTAACAAATTATCTGTAAAAAAACAAAATGGCGACGGACATCTTTAAACATCGCTTGGCGCTTGTGATACTTTGGCCGGAAGGTGACGAAGTTCCAATCTTCAGAATGTAAATTTACTCATTTTGAGGTATACTTTTTACAAGTTCTGGTGAGTGGATTTTCAACAACTTTTTTGTTTGTTTGGTCCTACCCTTTCCTCTGGCTTTTAGATGATAGAATTATTAAAAATTTATAAAAACTGAATTTTTTCAGAAATTTGCTTTATAAAATTCCACCCTTAGCGCCCCTCAAAATGATTTTTTTTCCGAAGAGTAATTAAAGAAAACCATCTCGTATGTGGTTGGCGAAACAAAATAGGAGAAAAAAAACCAAGAAAGGATTTTGAAAGTCCATCCCGTAAATCCTGTGAAAAGTGTGCCTTGAGGTCAAAAAACGTCGTTTTGATGAAAATCTACATATATTTTTCCATGTGCATTAGAAAGCGACTTGCCCTTTCTTCCAAATTTTATTTGCGTTCCCATGTAACATATGTAGGTAAGCCAGCTAATATCTAATATGATCTCTGGTCATTTATTAATAAGACGTTTAGGAGATTGTAGGTTTTATTTACTCTGAATTCAATTGGGACCATTTTCTTTTGAATTTTTGTTTGGTTTATGCTGGCATTTTTTCTGACTCTGCTACTCAAACTATTCTAAAAACATCCTTGTTCAAAACTTTGAATGCAGGTAGACCCCTTTCATTTGAACGCGTTCATTTAAGGTCCTGTGAGTATCCACTCTTAATTTAATCCTGAATCGAGCAATGCATAAGACTTACAGAAGCGCCAGTAAATCTCATAGTATTTAGAGAATAAAAAAAGTGAAATGTAGCACCTTCAGCATTAAACAAACGGTCAAATATTGATAATTATTCCCCTAAAACTGAACTTAAATCAGGATCGATGAAAATGACGTTGACTATTCAGCCTCTACTACAGCGAAGAAGATGCTCGATCTCCTCAACATCCGATGGCGCTGAACTCGAACAGGTTTTGAATTTCCTCTCTTCGTGCAGACAAGTCTTGCGGTTCCGAGGCAAGTCTAGCAACCACGGACACTCAGCACCCAGCCGTGCGTGGGGGGAGGGGGGCAGGGCGTAGGGGGCGGAGGTTGAAGAACCCTCTGGCACGTGTTACCCTACTATCTCTGTCCAATGAGCAAATTTCATTACATCCATCATTTAAAATGTATCGCTCCCACCACTAATCCTTCCTTATGAGTGTATTTTTAGGTGCCACCCTGTCCCTCCGTCCCCTCCCTCACCTCCAACTACCCCCCCCCCCCCCCGCCTCCGGCCGGTATCCCGAGTCTCCCGGGATGTGGCCTGTTGAATTTCGAGCTCCCCTAAATGAGACTTTGGTTCCCTTAGATTTGAATTATCCAAAAAAAGGAGGGAAATATGTTCCTGCTCGTGTGAATAAAGAAGTATTAGGAGAGGAAGCAAACATGGGGAGGGAAAAGCTTATTCCGCTTGACCTGAATTTCCTCGCAAATTTTAATTTGAACTTTATGTTCAGTTTGATATTTTTCAAATTTTACTCTAAAATCATGAGAGTAACGCCTGACGCGTAACGCATGACACCTGGGGCGCGAAGCCTCATAGTGTACAATAATATCTTTAGGATATTAAATAAGTGTTCTTTTTGATAAAGTTATCGTCTTGGATGTATGTCACTGATGATTGAATGCGGGGGAGGAAGCGAATATATCATTGGAGACAAAATTGTCATTTGAAGTGTCAGCATGTGTTCAAGTGACGTGGAAATTACTGATAAAAATTAAATAAACTAAAATTTTAAAAAAAACTTATAAACATAAAACTATCGAAAATTTACCTTGCTTACAATATTCCGGAGAATCGCTTCGTAAAATAAGAATATTTTAGAGGGCGAACATATACAATAAAAATCTCCGATTGACAAAGAAACGTATTGAAAGCTGCAATGGAAAGAGAAGAAGTCTCTACATACGACATAAGACAAATGGAAACAAACACAACATGGAAATAGAGTAAAGGAAAGGACACACGTTGATGGCGGCGTAGAGATACAACTATTCGTACTTGATGGATGTCCGTGTGGCATCAGCGAATTTGAAGGCGCGGTGGTATGAGGTGCAAACTCTTTGTTGACGTGTCGTTCAACTTCGGGAGAAAAGTTTAAAAAACCAGGCCCAATTACGTTTCTCCTATGTTCAGCTGTATTTCTCATGCAGCCCTTGAAGCACGACCACAAATAAGAAATATAGAGACAAACACAGGCAGGAGATAAAGCAAGGGAAAGGTCGCTCGTTGAAGACGGCGCAGTGATACAACTATTCGTGCTTGATGGATGTCCGTGTTGCATCTGCAAAATTGAAGGCGCGGTGGCGCGAGGCGTGAACCCTCAATGCCCCGATGCTGTTGCCAATAAGGTGGCACTCAGATTCGGAAGAAAAGGCCCAATTTTGTGCCTCCGATCTTCGGCTGTATTGCTCTCGTAGCCTTCGAAGTACCACCACAAATAGGAACGACATGAGTATGGTAATTTCCAGCAGACTCTATGGTATCAAATACTGTAAGTTTTCACTGAAAAAAAAAACTCCGACAGTGGAAGCCGTGCTTACAAGCTATGTACTTACGGCCGCGTTTCGGGCTCAGAGGCAGAAAGTTCCAGGCATAGCACCCGGAACAGTCAAAGCGACGGCTTCAACACCCGAAACTTTCGGCCTCTGAGCCCGGAACGGACGATATGTTTATATAGCTCGTAACTTTTTTCCAGTGTGACCGCATTTACAAAAAGTATGGTAAATGTTACGATATGTGTAGTTATCCTTATCCTACACCATCATTGTATCAAAAATCAAGTATAGACTCATAATAGTACTTACCATACTTGTGGTAAAGTTTGCTGTGCTGTGTTTCAGTGTTCAAAATGTAAGCAGCGGCAAACGCATGAGTACCACTTTTTCGAACGGCCCTTCACTACACCCCCAATAATTCTAGCGAGGGGGATCCTGCACCAACAATTTGGCAAGTCTGTGCGCATAGTTCCCGCCTGAGGCTGTATCCTCCGACACGTCTTCGGCTCGGATTCCAAACTTCCTCACTCTTTTATTTTGATCTATAGATTCCCTCGTCTATTTCCGAAGCGAGCGGGAAGTGCGCGATAACAGAAATAAATAAACTCCATAAAATGTAATGATTTAGGGGACCATGATTGCGCTGGTGTTGATAGCACCCACGCGATGCGACGATGCTGCCATGTCAAGGAGGAATTGAACGAATAATATGGTTCCCTCCGCCCACGCACGTATCCCCAACAGATGCACGCGTTCGGCGAAATTAAATCTCGCCGAGAGATAAAATGGCTAACGAAAAGAGTCGCCTTAATGGCGATCAGTGGATAAAGTCAATACGAGAAGTTGGACAAAATTTTGAAACTTAAAACGCTTATAACTCCGTTGATACAAAACGTTGAGGCTCTAAAAGTGCTTCCATTGGTTTTCCCATGACACTTCCTTTAAGACGCATCCCTTAAAGTCTAAAATTTGACGAAATAAACATCAGCATTTGCAGTTTTTGTTCAACATTGAATGTCGGGCTTCTCTGGATTGACTCGATCCACTGTATGGCGCCTGGAGCGGGATCCCAAAAGGGCGAGCAGGGCTTCTCAATTTAAATATTTCGGATGATTTAAGAGGCTCTTTAATCTAATTTTGCCTCATGAGTGATGTACCGTGACGCAATCTCTTAATCCGTCTCCGAGGCTCACAAAATCCCTTCTCAGGTATTGCTCGGATAATGTCGCCTCGGGTGAGACAATTGGAAAATTTACCCTTATAACTATCGCCCTCTCCAACCATACACGGACTCAAAGCTCTTGATTGGCTTCATATTGACAAGGACGTAAGTGGCGTTTCTATGAATCACCAACTAGCTCGTGGCTAACTTAAGCGACAACTCTTATGAGGTTAGCTGCCGAACCTTTTTCAAGCAATTTCAATTGGACAACATTTTACCATACAGAACTATTATTTCCGGCTTATTTTAGGGCAGCATATCGATGGCTAAGGAACAATGTAGCCTATTTCAAACTGACGATTTTGCGGAACGAAGAGCCTTTTTGTAAATTTAGGGTTAGATTTGCATTTTTTCATACATTACAGCGTCATTGAAGTGCTCCCCTGCAGAATTGGAAAAAAACTAGAATCATCAGGTTACGTATTTTATCCATTGCAAACCGCTATCAAGAGACAGGACGTGTCTTTGAACTAAAAGGAAAACCGTCTGAAACGAGGTGATTTACTTTCGACTCAACGAGAATTATTAATTGGAATTACTATCGATTCAACCGAAAAATTTTCTCCGTTCATGGTTGCAAATTTGACTTCGACAGATCAATTTTTTGCTGGTGCAGTTTTTCTTAAAAGAAGATTTGCTGGTTTTGGCGTGTAAACTGAAGCAAAAGCGGAGAATTACTTAGGGAGGAATGTCCAATAGTTTCCTAGTAAAAAATCCCATGCGCGAGCGGAAATTTTGCAACGTTAAAATGTACGTAGCTACTTTCTTTTGTCTAGGTAACTATGAAGTGCCTATAGAAAGCAAAAAAAAAAGAACGAAAAAATACAGATTTTGAAAAAATTGAGATACGAATGATTTCAACTAACACTAGTCTACAAATTTAGTGAAAAATTCAATACTGAAAGCAAGTAAACTTATTATTAAAGTTAAATCAACCCAAAATTAAAAAACCCAACCAAAAAGGAAATCCAAAACTAACAGAAAACACAAAATGTGCAGAACAAGAGAAAATATAAGGAACCAAGCCTAAAATATTAAGCATAACAAAGTGAGTCTGAATTTTTCTTTCCACCATAAAGTTCAGGTAATTTTGAAACTTAAACCACGTATTTCTTGAAATAGCAAAAACTGCACTCATGCCCCCTGTCCTCCAAGCCGAAGGGAAATAAATAGTGTAAACCTTCAGTTTACGCAAACTTGAGCTCTATAGAGCTCCCGTTGAAATCCTGGCAATTTTGACAGTAAAAGAGCCACAGGAATTGATATTAGCCACGGATGGTAAATTAAAGGTGGTTGCAAAAGTTCTATTGACACAGGAACAAGGTGTATAGGAGAGCGATGGAAAGACCGCGACCGAAGATGAATGAGGATGTTGAGAAGGGGCAGGGGGAGAGTAAGATGAAGGGGGAACGGGGCGCAAGGATAAAGACTGCAGACACATGACAAGGTGAATTTGGCAAGAATCATGTCAAGGAGGGTGTCGGACTGGGATTCGAGGGATGCAGAGGGATGCCCTGCGCCTGCCTCCTGCCTGCCAAGGCGAAGTCCCGAGGGGCCCACGGCCTTCGATGGGGGTACCAAGCTCGCCCTCCGTTGCCACGTATAAAAACCTAATTCAAATTACCGTTTCAGATCGATTACGATTGGAGGATTAGAGATTCGGGCCACCGTGGAGCCACAAGCCAAATCAAAGGCTAATCATGGCTGAAGGTAGCAATGTTGCCTTCTTCGCTAACCTACGGCAGGTTTCATACGTAGTCTCTTTACTTTTAGCTCGTGTTACAACTCTTGAGAAAATGTTCCAGGAGTTTAAATCACTACACAAGTTATTGAGTATGTAAAATGTAAAAAATTTAAAAACTTTTAAAACAATTTTTAAAAACACTCATTTGCATACCTAAACTATTTCAATTTTCGGAGCGGACGCGTTTCGGAGGTGTCCCTGAACTCCATCCTCGGCGAGACTCATTACAACTCTTACCTTAAGCCTTTGCTGTACTGCATAGGCAGTTCCAGGGGGGTGTGGGGGACGTAATCCCCCCCCCCCCCCCCCCGTTCGTCCGAAAAAAAGGAGGAGGAAAAAGAGAAGGGAAAAAAAGAAGACGGAAAAAAAGTATCACAATCCCGACTATACTCCTAGCTGATTTTGGCGACATAGTATATTAGAGAAGTTGCACAAGCCAGAGGTATGGTTAAGTCAGCTGATGTATTTGGATCAACCATACCTCTAGCTGGTGCTCTCACAGCCAGCATAAGTGTGGTTGCATTAACCATGCCACTGGTTGGTGCCTTTACGCTTTTAGCTTTAGCTAATGCAACTACTCTTATGGCTGGCGCCTGGAAGTATAGTTGAGATTGTTATATTTTTTTTTTTTCAGTGAAGGAATGGAGGAAAGAAGACGGGAAGACGCTAAGATTTAGCAGTTATTCACGACGAAATTGAGTTAAACTGCGTGATATTTGCTTTAAAATTCAAACATTTTCTGGAGGTTGCTCCGGACGTCATTTCGCCCCCCCCCCTCCCCTCCTTCGAGGTATTTGGATCCGTCTATGCTGTACGTAGAGAATGTGAGAGTAGATCGATTGGACTGCATTTTGCAATTCGGAACTATAAATTCTCGCTCCCTCGGAAAAACACTTATGTGCATAGGGAAACTAATGGCACATACGTTGTTCTTAAACCGGGCTAGAATCTATAGGTCCAAATTGAAAAATGTAGTCCAATTAGACCACATTTTGCAACAAGGAACTACCTGGAGTTGCCCCCGATTTTTTCGTCCGTTAACACCGCTGCAATAATTCATATCGTCACAAACTGCCCGATTACAAGACTATACGCTGGGGCTGTTGGTGCACAAACGACAAAAAAAAGAAGGAAATAAAAATTCAGCAGTCAATAGAAAAACCATGCAAAGAGTTATAGCGATACAATAATAAGTAACTATAGTTGAGTAGCGCTGAAATTCGGAGAACCCGCGGACTTGAATCAAAGTCAAAGTTAATAAATCTTAATCCGATTTGGAGCTACTCCTCTCATTTCTCCGATCTCGTGTCCATTCCCAGTGTCGGGAGCATAATGAGACTTGTTGCTTAGCCGCGACGCGACGGGCAGGGGGTGGCGGGGGGCGGGATGGAGGGGGAGGGGCGGTCAGGGATTGCCATATGGCTCCATTTGTCGGGGCATAAGGAGGCATCTCTCGAGTTGAACAAGTTAAACTCTATTCATTAGGAATCTTTGGAGGATAAATCGGAGATGTGGTCACATTTAGGGTGCCGACAAGGACGGGCCAGTGGCAAGCTGTGCCGCGCCGCGCCGGCCGCGCCGCAGGGGAGTGAAGGGTGAAGGGGCTCCTCTTGGCGGGAGTTTGCCGCGCCCAGAGACGGAGACGGGGACTTAGCTCTTTCCCATGGGGCCCTTTTCTTAAATTTCAGGGTGAATCCACCCGACGGGCCTAGTCTCAACTCCCACTTCCATTCAAAGGTTCTCGCGCTCCGCAATCTACGCAGACGCACGGGCAGTATCAGTTGACCTCGGGTAAATGGGTCATTTACGCTGCTCACAAAATCCCATGTAGATGCTTCGCAGGGTATAGATTCGATCCATACGAATCCTTCGAAAAATAAAAGCGTGAACTCATCGACGTGATCAGATCCACACCGACTCGATCGATGAATCCGTGAATTTATCGACGAAACCGTGAATTTATCGACAAATCCTTGAATCGATCGACCAACTCATGAATCGATCGACAAACTTGAGAATCGATCGACCAAACCGTGAATCGATCGACAAACCCATGAGTCGATCGACATACCCGTGAATCGATCGACGAATCCGTGAATCGATCGACATACCCGTGAATCGATCGAAAAACTCGAGAATTGATCGACCAAACCGTGAATCGATCGACAAACCCATGAGTCGATCGACGTACCCGTGAATCGATCGACATACCCGTGAATCGATCGACCAACCCGTGAATCGATTGACAAACCCGCGAATCGATCGACAGTTCCATGAATCGATTGAAAAACTCGAGAATTGATCGACCAAACCGTGAATCGATCGACAAACCCATGAGTCGATCGACAGAACCGTGAATCGATCGACCAACACGTGAATCAATCGACAAACCCGCGAATCGATCGACAGCTCCATGAATCGATCATCAGCTCTATGAATCAATCGACCAACTCCATGAATTGTACGTATTTCTATCAAACGGAACTATGTGCATTATGACGTGAGCCCTGTTATGCATATACTCTTATGGGTCTCAGGGATCATTATTGCACATGGTTCCGTTTGGCAGAAATACGTCCAATTAGCCCACAAACCCACCGTGAATCCATTGAATCGGTGCCAATCGAATCACGTCGATCGGTTCAAGTTTTTATTTTTCGATGGACTCATGTTGATCGAATTGATACCTTCCTGATGATTCGAGCTTAAGAGTAGAAAATACCAGGGAACTACGTTCCCTGGCCCTTTTGTGCCCTCTATGGCTCGCTGAGCGGGTCCTCGTGAGTTAATTTAAATGAAGCGGGCTCTTCGGGGGACTATTTACTATCGATATCCGTAGGAATCATGAAAATCGGCCCGGTAGATCTTTAGGACGAACTGTGACAGAAAATGAAAAATTCCATCGCGAAAAGGTATAATTCGCAATTTTTTCACGTAATACACAATACCCTGAGATAAACTGCGAAACTCTGATTGTAGTAGGCGCATTTGCGGGGACTATCACTTATCGATAGCCGCGAAAATCATGAAAATCGGTCCAGCATAGAACGGCAGAACGAGCTAAGGCAAAAAAGAAAATTCAAAGAGTCAGATGTTAAAGTAATGATGGTAATCGGCCCCGTGGGACGGAAGAGCGGACTTTGATAAAGAATGAAATTGAAAATTGTCAGAGCTTATAGTGATGGTAATGAGAGTGGTCCTTCTGATGATATTGTGTGCAATTGTAGGGTGTTGTGCTGAGAAAGAGGCTCTACGTTCTTAAAGACATGCTGATGGAAATAATGAAAGAATCAAATAATGTGAAATGATGTCATTTTTTGGGTGAAAATAATGATTTTCTCAGTTCAGTTTCATCTATCTGCCAGGTATGGTTATGATCTAAGTGGAGAGGATGGCACAATTCCGTTTAATCCCTCTCCCCTCCGTTAAAAATCAAGAATAGGCAGCGGCCTTTACAGGCCAACTGTGTCCACTAGTTATTAATTAAGGGGTCAAGGGACCCAACATGGATACAAACTCGTGTGGCTAATTCAATAAGCGCCGGCTCGGCCGCCTACTATCATGTACAGACATCCTCGCGTTGTCCCGAAAGCTTTCCACTCATTTTCAGTTTATGCGAACGCTTATAAAATAGATTTGAAAGACCCTTGGGGTAACTTAAGTACAGAATACACATTTGTAGGGAATTGAAGAATACAAAATTGACCAGTTCTCGTGATTCAATTTTCTTTTATGAGGAGATGTGAGATTTTAAAATTTAGATTTTCAGATTTTAATTTATTTTTGAGAGGGGATTAAATTGAGAGCATTTCAAGAGCGAGACTGAATCTTAAATAATACTCTCAAGAGAACTGACTATATTTTTGAGGTGCACATGCTTCTTCAGGACTGCTTTTCACTAACATTGCAATAAAGTGGACTGCAAAATGCAAAAAATTACGAAGTATGAGAGAAAGTAAATTTCTCTGCTAACAACTGCTTATCAGTGTATGTTGACTCCAAATGAATTTCACTTCGTATGTGAGATGAGATTCACTCCACGTATTTGGAAAATGTACACATTTTCGATTTTTTCAATTTTACGATTGCAAAACAGTAGAGAAATACCTTTTTAGGTATTGTGTTTAGAATTGGAAGTTATTCATTCGGTGAACCGTGGGACTGTCTGATGGAACCGACAACCGAAGGAAGTTGTAGAGCTTCGAAAATCAATCTAATCAACGCCTAAGACTTTATAAAACTCGTTAAATTTTGTATTAATTAATCCGTCAGATGGCTGAAAGGTGGGAGGTGGAGAGAATTGAACACGGTTTATTGGATTAACACCCTACCAGGATTTTCACATGTTTCTCGGTCATAGAGGGCACTCGGCGATGTAGTCATACTTTCGTACCGAGAATATTAATATACTCGACAGAGATCTTATTCGATAGTGGTTCGATGTATCGTTTAGTTCATAACAATAGAAAATAACCTCTGACAAAAATTTTGGGATTTAAGTAGGAAAAGCTGAAATGAGAAAATTCCTGACAATTTCACTTTTCATTGCCATTACATTCACAAGAATAAAAAATCCAGCACAAGAAACCCGTTCCCTCTGATTACTCAATTGACTATTGAGGCTTTGGCTACATATTGAACCCATCGATATCAATATAATCTCACCCGTGTGATCTGTCGAATACGATCTATAAAAACCATCAAGTGAACGTGCCGGTGGGGGAGGGGTGTACAAGACGCGTTTACTCGTGTTGGGCACATTTTTTGTAAAAGCCCTCGCCCTGTCAACACTAACAAAAGTTCAGTTCCGTAAACCACCCCTGTTTGGATAAGGCCTTCCATTTATAAAAAAGAACGAAAAAATTATGAAAGAACAAACATAAATGTGGTTAAAAATTTTCACTTCCACCGCCGCGCCGACCGCACTGTGTTGGCGCAATGCGTGAAGTATTCATGCAGTCTTGTAGGCGCTATGCGTTTCACGCTGACCGCTGCTGACCACACTGTTTGGCGCAATGCGTGAAGTATTCATGCAGTCTTGCAGGCGCGATGCGTTTCCAGCCGACTGCTGCTGATCGCAGTGTGTTTGGCGCAATGCGTCAAGTATTCATGCAGTCTTGTAGGCGCTAAGCGTTTCATTTTCGCGACCGCCGCGCCGCTCCGTTCCAGGTCAAATTGCGTGTTTGGTTTCTCTCATAACTCGAATAATTGAAGGTGTTGTCTCTTGTATCACCGAGAGACGACAAAATTAGAAATGACTATACATTTAGTCTGAGGAAAGGAGAGATTTTATCCATACGAGCGTTGTTCGCAGCATTTAGTTCGGGGAACTTGTTCCCGGAATAAGTTTTAGCCGAGCTGAAACTTATTCCTCCAAACCCCGGAACTTCCCCCGTACTCCGAGCTTCTATGTTTCTTTTGTTATGAATTTGTTTTTTTTTGTTTTTTACGTCCTTGATGTCTTGACCTTTGTTTTTATTACTCTCAAGGCCGTAGTAATCTATCATTCTGCAATAATTATATAGTTTTATGGAAGTTCCGGTTCCAGTTTGAGCAAACTCGTGCGGACAGAATCCCTCGTTTTAAGGAACAAGTTTCGGGAAACCGAGCAGTTGGTCGAATAAGTTCCTCGAACCGCACTCTTGTGTACAGGGCCTAAGTTTCATAAATTTCATGAAATTTTCCATCTCTGCTTATCGAAGCCTGCAGAAGCTTGAGACAATGACTTGGCAAGCTCGAAAATGTCGGGATGGAGCTTTCGCTGGCAACGCCGGGCCGAGCGGGAAGACGGAGCAGCGAATTGTGGAATGCGCGCGGGTATCGCGTTCGGGAAGGTTAGGTGGTCAGCCGGAGCTTGCCCTGCCCGATGAGCCCCCCCCCCCCCCCCCCCNGGGGGGGGGGGGGCGGCGGCTGGAGCGGTTTTCAGAGATGCTGAACTTGGATAGTGAGTCGAGGAGGAGCCCGGCATTCTGGGGGGTCTTCTGCGGCTCCGGCCGGCGGCGCGGCGCGGCGCTGGCGTCGGCGTCGGCGTCGGCCGGAGCTTTGGTCTTGGGTTTTGGCCGCGGCCACGGCTTGAGCCGATCCCGCGTCATGTCATGTCATCCACGTTGCCACCGAAAACCCGGATCTCGTCCAGACGCCAGCCGCCGGAAAGGCTTTCCACATCCACATGTCACCAGGGCTCACGGTTACGAGGGTCGTGGACAAAAAAATGGACCAGGCCTTTGAGAAAGTCACCTGCAGGCCGATTATTGAAACTGATAGACAAAGCTATAGACAAAGACGACAAAAGGGATTTGGAGGGATCCTATTGGTAGAAGCAGGTGGTGGCAATGGACATAGGAGGTAGGTAATAGACTAACTAACGGCAACCCACCAAAGACCCGACAATTAGTCCATCATTTACTTCCTTAGTCTATAAGAACCAACCATGTCAACCAATAGGATCGTTCTATACTCCCTATGTCTTCTTTATCTATCGCTTTGTCTATCAGTTTCAATAATCGGCCAGCTGGAATGAGTGGAATGGAAAAAGAGAGAGAGAGGAGAGTAGGGATGATGGTGTTAATTCTTCACTTTTTTACAGGACAACCCGCCGTGGTCCGATGGAGGAGCCGAACTTCCGGACCAGCGAGTTAGCGAATTCGCCTTCATTTGACGAGGTAGCAAAATGAGCTCTTGAGAGCAGCAAGAGTGGTATCTGAGAAAGGAGAAAATATGGGAAGTCCGATGAAAAAAATGATCTTTTGGACCAGCGTATCAGCGGATTCGCCTTCATTTGACAAGGTAGGCAAAATGATTTCCTGGTAATGGTATCTGAGAAAGGAGAAAATTTAAGAAGTTAAGCACGGAGAAACGGCTACACACATTTGCCTCGCATTCTGAACGTAAAACACGGATGAAACCAAGGTGGAAGAATGCAAAACCGCAATGGATAAGTTCGGACATATTTTATTTATTTTGCTTATGTACATATTTAAACCAATAAAATAACAATTCTACGACTAGTGTAATAAACCCATTTAGACAAAAAATACGTTGTCATCAATTTTCAGTCAGAAAAAATTGGAGTAATCCTCCAGTGGACCCCCCTCCCCCTTATTTTCTTCTTTTTTTCTGAGGGGAAAAATTAGCTTCAAGTGCCACCCAACAGAAGGGGTGCCGAGCCAAGGCACCACCCCATCTTCAGTGGATTGGATGTAATTGTTTGGGTTGTCATTTGTTTATTTATTTATTTTAATATGGATTGAGAGGGCACTGTTGAGACTGGGCGCTTGGCTAAGAAGTCCTGCCACGGTGGCAGCACACGGCTGGACCGCAAGAAATGCCGGATACAGCTTTGCCGAAGTCGGAATGAAGCTCGCCTCTCGTTTCTCGCATGGTAATTCACGCGAGACCTCAAGAACCGTTCCGAAATATGGCAGCTGGTCGGAGAAAGTGTGCTTGGGCTCCGATGCGGCTCACAGTGAAGCGAGCCAATGAGGGAGGTCATAGATAATATGGAAACTTTAAAAGCTTATATCTTCGTTGATACGAAATGCAGAAGTTGAAAAGTGATTTCATTTGTTTTCTCATAAAATCTCCGCCAAGAAATAACACCCCCTAAAATTTATGATATGACGGTATACATATCAAACTTTGCAGCCCCGATTAAAAATTGTACATTGATGACCAAAATGCGAAAGCACGTATCTCCACTGCGGTGTTCTAAAATTTCGACTCCTACTTTATTTTCAGAGGAGATCGAAACAAGCCAATTTTATGGCTTGGAATTTACGTAGAATACTCTGCTACCAGAGAAGAAAATCATGGAAAATTCAAGAAATCATGCTGACTACTTTTCTAGAGAAAAAATTAATTTTAACAAAAAACATACAACGTCGCAAACGGTGATAGCTGGTCTCGCATTTTGGTCATCGATATTCGACTTCTTCGATGTTTCATGCCACTGTGCGGCCTACGCAGCGCGAGCAGTGTTCAAATAAAAATGAACTATCTCCATTGTGACATAGGTCCCGTTATGCACGTATCCATACGGGCCTCAGAGACCAGATCACGATGAAGATAGTTCCTTTTGATTTAATTATGTCCACTTAATCCCGGTCCCTACAAGCGAATTCTAGCATCAAGGTCTCCGTACTCATTACACACTCCGACATCTCAACTTGGCCCACTTCGGGGACACTCCAAAAAGCCTTGATTGACTTGTCCACACTGCCGTGCTAAGGAAGAACGCCGTAAGAGCCTTCTGACGTTGCCAAGTTTCCTGCGATAAAAACTGAATTTACTGGGAAAATTGTGACTTTTCTCTAAAAATTTTAGACAATTTTGTAGGCAATTTAATCTAAAATATTTGAAAATTTCAAAGAAAAATGTGCATGAATGTCGTCAAGTATACATGTTTTACCGGGGGAAATTTTGGCAACTCTCGAATGTTCATACGGTGTTCTTCCTTAGCACGGCAGCATAGGCGGGCGTAGGGAGCGTACGCCCTTCCCCCTCCCCCCCTCTCCCGTTTGCTCGAAAAAAGGAAGACGAAAAAGGAAGAAAAAAAGAAGGAAGGAACGGAGGAGAGGAGAAGGAAGGACGCTATTATTTGGTAACTATTGGTGACAAAATTGACTCAAACTGCATATTGGATGCTTTCAAATTTCGAAAATGTTCAGGAGGGAGCCCCCCCTCTTGCCACCATACGAAGTGTCTGGATCCGCCTATAAACTTGTCGCGAATGGATTGCCATTCTGTTACGTTATTCATGGAAAACAGGGACGGGATTTCTCTATCAGCGTTTTATGAGTTGTTTTTTGTTTTGTATTGCTGGTTTATGAGCTTGTATTCCGTTGTGAACCTACAGCCATCAAGGAAATAGCACATCCATGCTCCAGGCTTTTCAAATTTTCAGGGATTAAGGCCCAGCCCCCAGCATCTGTCTCAGCAGATCCATTCGCCAGTTCCATGAAAATTTGTCGCAATTACCGGGATTCGAACCCGGGATCTAGGGACCCAAAGTCAGGTGCGCTGCCCATTAGGCCAACTTGCTCGGCTCTCTGTCAGCGTTACGGTTTCAGGGATAACGCTATTGCGGGTTCTGGGCAGAGACCGCAATAGCTCATATCCGAGTTGCCTCGGCCTCAGGTATCAAGAGGCAACTGTACCGGGAATTCCCTCGGTATTGAAATCTGGACGGGGATCGGAACGCGTACCGCGCTGTCAACCCCTTCGGAGGCGCGAGGGGATGTGGAACGCATGCGGTTAAAATCAGGACCTCGGATCGGTCTCTTCTCCGATGAAAGTGAAATCTTGAGTTAACTATCAACGGCCGGATAGTTCGCTCAGAATCAGCGATTTCGAGTTGATTCAACGGACGGCGACAATTCGCTCAACCTCCTCGATTTCAAAGTCTTGTCCAGGCTTTGAATGGTGGCTCTAATTCGGCCGCGTCTTCTTGTGTTTCATTTTCGTCCGTCCGACTGACAAAATGATGCATGAGTGCAATGACATCTACTTTTTCTACGGCATTTCATCATTCCTTCTCAAATTTCCTTAACTGTTTATGCTCGCTCATTTCTTTATATATTTAACACAATAGGCTCCTTACAATTATTATGTGTCATAAAAATTCACGATCGTGAAACGGGTTTACCGCAGGGAACGGATATTGAATATCTTGAGGCTTATTCAATTTAAAAAAAAAAAAAAAAAATTGCTTAAATATTATTAGACAACATTACATTGTTTTATTTTAAACAAATGTTTTGATTCCTAATTAGTCAATCTACAAAAAATTGCTTTCAATTGATTTGACCATAATATCAATGATCAATGATCATGGCGTATTTTTTTATGTTATTTACCCGTCGCTTTTACAGTGCTCCCGGCGGGCGCTTTGCTACACCTAATCGCCATCCTTGTCTATCGGAATATAGGTCATCTGGTAAATAGATCCTCGAAATTTCATTTTGAATGCCACCAATCCAAGATTTTGCTGGGCGTCTCCAATACGTTTCCTTCCAAGAGGAAACCATTTCAGTACCTCCTCAGGCAGTCTTTCATCCGCCATTTGTTAAATATGACCATACCAGATAACCTGATTTTTTTACACGTAAAAGAACTAAAAATTTAAATTTTCCCTAATTTAGTTAAAAGAGGAGGGTGTAAAGAATAAATGCAACTTCCCCCATTCGCAATTTTATCGCGAAAGCCTGGGCAGATCTTAGATTTCGCCCGCAAAATCAAGCGTATGCAACCCGGCACTCCGCAGAGTTAAAGTAGTTGCATATTTGGTTTGAACCCAACTTTGTACATAAGTATATTCATCGATTATGATATGCTCCCCGCAATATTCAAATAACGAGGGTATATTTCGGAAAGGGATCTCAGTTAGTTTATGTACCGTCATTTTATTTGTGATGAGTTTTCTTTATTAACTGAAAAGCCGTCAGGAAGTTAGAACACGGGATGTTCTCGGATATTTCCAATCCAAAGAGAGTAAAGGAAATGAATTTGAAAAAAAAAAAAAAAACCGAAAATCGAGTTACTTTAATTAATTTTTTGATGTGGAGAGGGATTGGAATTATACTTAGACCACTTCACTTGGATATGACGAGAGCCTAAAATGTTAGTTCCAAAAGAGAAAAAAGAAATAAAAAAAAATCGGAAAATATAGTCCAATTGTTCAATCTTCTTCGCTTAACCGCATACCATTGTGCTTTCGATTTGTTTGTTGCATTACGTTTCTTCATGATTTCTCGATACTTCACATTAGACACTAATCCCCGTACGTTTGACCGCAGAGCAGGCGAAAGGCGGACCCTCTGGTATTCTACTGTACTTAATAGCGAAGAGATAGTGACTGCAAACATGAAATTTTGATAGAACGGGCTCAGAAGCGTCTGACCAGAAAACTGTACTGAAAGAGGCCTCCGTTCTTTCTCAAATATCACTAATCGTCCGAAAGACTCCCAGAAATTGTTTGGATGATTAAAAATTGACCGATTTTATTTCAAATTCATAATAATAGGGTTTTATTTATTTTCATGTTCGGCTAGTTTTAGGCAAGAAAGCCGTAAGTGCTATGCGGAATTAATAACCGTGTTTTCCCCACGCACGGGAGCGTTGAACATCTACTGGGTTCCTCCCTACATTATGGATGTTGATAACCGCGGAACACCGAGGTAAAAACATTAAATAGCTCAACAATTTCCTGGTACACGTGCACCCCTAAAACCGTAGTATAATCACGAAATACACTCGACCAGCTGTCAAAGTTGCATTTAAAACTGAGAAAAATTGAAAAACTGCGACATGACAAACCCTTTAGTAAACCATTTCTATTCACCGTGGTTCATTTTTTCTATACATAGACATAATAGACTTTCTGATCATCATTGCGAATTTTACGAAAATGGTGGGCTCATTAATGAAATGTTCCGTTTAAACAGCACTAGGCCCATTTCCTTGATAACATTCAACATTTGGACTAACTGCTCTCTCCGGTGATCCAAAATAGCTCCTTGCTGGTACCTTTCCCAACCCAACAATACACTCACTTCCTCAAGCCATATCATCTCCCAGACTTGGATCCATTTTAGGCGTTGTGGTGGCAGGACAAAAAAAAAATGGCAGCTTTAGTTCTGATAATTAATTGATTTGCTCTCCTCATAAATATTCAGAATACCAAACATTTTTCTCCTGGGTGAATAATTGACTTTTTGGATTTTTTTTTATATCACTTTGATTGAAATTTTATGCAGAATCCGAATACATTGAGAAAAGTTAATCCCAGAAAATGAGAAACAAAAAATTTTCCTTGAGCTTATACTTTAGTTACCCCGGTGCAAGGAGCAGTTCTGGGAACGGGAAGCGACGCAGGCTGAATGGAGCCTTGCCGCGGTGCGAATGCGAAGGGTATCGGCGAGGAGCCTGCCGTGTTGCCATTCACATTGTTCGCACATTACTTTCATCCCCTAATGACTGATGAGAGGATGTCGATTGGAAACTCCATCTTCATCCAATTCCAAATCTCTGGCTAGACCGTTGCCGTTGCTGTTTTTTGATATTGGGCTAGTGACAATTGATAAGTCCTTTAGAGGCATGAGTTCCATTTACAATGTCTCACCACTGTTGTATTGACCAACTTTTGGGTTGTTTATAGCGTCGCTTCTTTGACGTTAGGGTGTACCTCGGTTTCTATATGAGCCCCAGAAAGCATGAACTTATATGTGAACCGCAGCTCACGAGGAAATTGAGTTACGCCCTTCCGCCCGAGGAGCGGCAATATCTTCCACTTACTCAAATTTTCTAATTTTCCCCTTGAATTGATGTCTTTTCCGGAGGACCTCACAGAAAAAGAATGGTTTTAACATCATTTTTGAGAGTCTCAGGGTTTTTTTTGGGGGGGAATGTTGGCTCATTGCGATTCCGCAAATTATGATTTCTTTACGATTTGCTATCGTCTGTTATGTGCCTACGACGCTGATTAGACAGACACAATTGCGTGTTCGGGCAAAACTTTTTTTGATTAATCTTACTGGAAGGCGACCAAAAAATTCTCAAATTGTTGACAAAACCTCGACCAATGAAGTAGGCTGAAAATTCTATGCGTTCAACGTGATTCGCAAAATTAAGCAATTTTTCGCTTTTGGTGCTCACTCTGAGTGATGATTCAAAATTCCCACGAAAACAGAGAATTGTGTTCCGGTGCACTTCTTTACGAACTTTTACGTGACGGCAACGAAAAATTTCTCAGATTTTTAACGAGCCTAGTGTATAATCTCTCAATTGGGCTCACAACAAAATAGGTAAGCCCAACAAGCTAGGTAGCATTCATGATTTTCCGTCATTCGGTGCCTACTTTCAGTAATGATAAACATCACCTCAAGAGAGGAATTTTTTCAGCATTTTCTCACGTACATTGACGCACACGGAAGCTACAAAATATCTTCATGATTTTTGAAAATCCCTTTTTTTTCGAGAACCAAGAGCAACTTTGACTTTTGTAGTGGGGGAACTTCTCTCCATAATCTTTAACAGGTTGCATTGAAAATACCCACCATCCTCACTTGAAATTCACTTTTAGTCTTCAATGACCTTAACACCTCGTTTTGCAACGTCATTGGGTTTTTTCAAATGGGAAAGAAAGCACTTAAAAAAGTGCCCTGATCTGTTAGTATCGGGAATCTAGAATAGTGCATTGTAGATTAGCACTGGGCCCATACTATTCTGCATGGATATATATCAAAGTCAAATGGACTACATTTTGCAATTTGGAACTATAAATTCTAGCCCGGTTTAAAAATAACGTATGTGCCAGTAGTTTCCCTAAGCACATACGTGTTTTTCCAGAAGAGGCAGAATTTATAGTTCCAAATTGCAAAATGCAGTCCAAATATTCGACAACATTTTCATTAAAGAGAACCTTTAATATGAGTATCAGTGTACGACTGAGACGGTGAATATTCAGCTCTGGCTGATACATTGGAATACAAAGCAAAGGTCACGCCGAGGGATCCATATTCGGGCCAGATTCCATATCGATTTGAGTTTTGTTATACTTCATCAGTTGGCCAGCTTAAGAGCCATAAATTGGGCTTCTCAATAATCTGTGAATTTGCCTTCTGTTATCGCGCTAGGGTCCACAAAACCTGTACCGAAACTTACGTATCCCTGTCCTTAGGCATTAATGATCATCACTTACAGCAAGCATCAAAGTGAAAAACTGCTTTCTTCGCGAATCAAGTTGGGCGCATAGGGGTTTTGGCTTTGGCCCATTTTGCCCGCCGCCGGATGCCGGGCTTTTCAAAATTTTTAGAATTTGTTGCAGTCTTGCCTGTCAATTTAGCATACTTGTCATATACATACAAAATACTGCGGTATATTTTTGAGGAATCAGCCAGTGATTTTTTAAGCAAAAATTAACAGCCAAACAATAGCCAAAACATATCTGCATATTAATCGACAGCCAAAACAAATCTTCGATTCATATAACAGACTATGGCAAATTCTCAAGAAACATACTTTGCGGAAACGAAAAATACAAAAATTGCTTGTAAGATACTCCTCAGACACCGCTAATAATCATTTTTCTCCATGAAACCATCTTCCCGAAAATTACTTATCATCAGTCATCGATTCAGCGGGTAATACCATGAGATTTTACACAACATGTGAATGAGAGTCACTAATACTTCCACGTGATGTAATTTAATAAAATGAGTCACGCACCGCGCCCCCTCCATTCCCTGAGAAGTTGTCAAAATTATTAAAATGAAATAAACTATCTTTATAATAACCAAGATCTGTCGCAAATGATTATCAGTAAAATATTTCTTTAAACTTAGATAACTGAATTCCTGATCTCTCGATCATGCGATGCAAAATCCGTCGCTCTGTCGCAGGCCCCTTGACTTGACCAACCAAGTCGCCAAATTGAGCCCAAAGATTGAACATACTATAAAATCGAGGATGGTCCACGAGCGCGTCGTCAATTAGAGGAGAGGCAGGACTTCATACTGCTTCGCGGCCGTCATTTCATCAAGATCGACGGAAACACGGAAAGGAAAAGTTAAAAGTGAAAGAGGAATGTATGCGGGATCGGTGCCACGGGCCACGGAGAAAGGGTCGCGACAAAGATCATTTGACTCAATTGCCCACCGCGCGTACGGGTTTTCCAGGGTGGCGTCTGACCAGATTTCGGCCAAGTCTAGCTCTCGTTCAGCAATCGAGGGCTGGTGGCTGTTCGCCTGGAATTAAAAGGCCAAACTGGCCGGTTGAATGCGGAATTAAATGCACAAACTGACACATGAGCAGCCGGCCACTGTCATTTGTTGAAGGGATGCATATCGTCACCTACCTGACATATGGGCGTAATTGCACTCTACAATGAACCCTGTCTTCCATACATTTCAAAGCTTTTTCGGGCTCATTTCAATGTGCAGTTACGCACCTATGTTAGCCAAGCGATGCATCGTCCTTGCATAGCCAAATCGTGCATTTTAATCCAAATTTGAACTGCCATTTTAGCTGTCGGGGAATATACCTAAAAATCTTTCTGTCGCAGAAAATATGCTGCCTCCTCAAGCTCTTGAGCTATAATATAGAGTAAAATAACAAGAAAAAAATATTTGAATAATTGTGTGATCCAGTACCGGCAAAAACTTCAAATTAAGCGCAAGAAGAAAATATGAACAGAAAAAGCTCTCGAAAAAAAGAGTTGCCTCAAATTATTGTTTAAAAAAACTGTCGAAAAAGAGGAAAATCCACGAATTTGTGTCATGTGCTGACGTGTATTCTAATTTCTAATAGGCAGCTCACGTTGAACTCGATGGTTTAAGAAAAATCAACCAAGGACTGGCTGTGCGATCAACCACAAATTTTGTATATTTTAGTCGTTTGCCAGACATAAATTAAGTTAAGATTTGTTATTGTTCTGTGTTCACCTGCTCAGAGACTACATATCGATGCCTAAAGTGCGAGACCGCATATATCTGTTTGCGAGATTCTAGACTCTCAGTCATACATTATTTTTTTCTTGTAAACTTATAGTCAACGTAATTTTAACAAAACTTCTTTAATTTTTTTCTCTGTTGTTTGGATATTCTGTATGGATATCAAGCTATGAAGCTGACTTGTTCCTCCTTAAAAAAATAAATTATAAGCGAAGACACCGCGATGGAGATACGTGCTGTCACACTTTAGCCGTCGATATGATATGCCTCGATATTTCAGAGATAAGTGCATCACGTCCGGTAATGGGGGCGGAGGGCTGATCTGATGGAGGACCCGTCTGATAGATTTTTTGTGAAGCGAAAAATTCGATCAAAATACTACACCATGAGAAAATAAAGAGAAAATGTCATAATCTACGATTTAATACGCTTTTGCTGATTTATTTAATATGGTATCGCCGTCGAGAGGGAAGTGCGTCTACAGTTTCTCTTGCACATTTCTTGGGCCATGAAATAGTCTCAGTGGTACTATTAACGCCAAAATTGTGTGTATTTGATCACTGTGCGATTAGGGATTGTTCAGAAAATACGTAACGCTGAACTCGGAGTTTCCGAACCTCCCCCTCCCCGCTTACCTAGCTTTAGTGACGTGGGCCCCAATCCTTTAAGATGTAAAAACAAAATTGTCTAACGCTCTCCTCACTGCTGTCATAGCGTAGAGAGCAGTAAGGGTCAAATTTTCGAAATCAAGGCTCCTTAAAAATTCGTCTAATCCATTTTAGATGAAATCACAGAAATAGCTAAAATAGCAAAATTCATCTTACTTTCATGGAAACGAGACATATGAGAAAGCCGCAAGTGCGCAAAAAATGACGTAGTTTCAGGCAAGGTAGCAGTTCTGCCGTGATAGCGAAGAGAGCCGTAAGTGCAACATTTTCGAAATCGAGTTTTCTTCAAAATTCGTCTAAATTCTTTTAGATGAAATTACTGAGACAGCTAAAACAGCAAAATTCATCCTAATTTAATGAAAACGAGACGTATGTAAAAGCCGTAAGTGCACAAAAAATGACACAGTTTTTTTTCAAGACAGCCGTAGATGCATGAGAGCCAATGAGAACAGTGCTTTCCAGTAAAGTGCCGCCCTCTTCTGCCAATTTCTAACCTGAAAATGTGTTTGTTGTGCGTCCAAAACGCAACCACGAAAGCATGCAGAAGATAGCACTTACGGCTGTCTTGCCTAACAATAACCTAGCATGAAAATGAAAAATACCCTTTTTATGTAATGGAAATTAAATCAGTCGATTTTTAATCATCCAAACGATCTCTAGGAATCTTTCGGACGATTCGTGATAATTTGAGAAAAAACGGAGGCTTCTGTAATAAAATTTTCCGGTAACATGCCTCCGAGCCCGTTTTACCAAAACTTCATTTTGGCACTTACTGCCCTCTTTTCTGTCAACGGCCCATCACGTTGACACACATTAATCACCGCACCTGTGGGTACTGAAAAGCAATATCGTGATCTATTAACTCAAAGGCTCCAATGAATCATCATTTTCGGAAGTGGCTGAAATCTCGGGGATGGTACTTAATATATTAAAGGGAGTAGTACTATTATTGTGGGTATAATTAGGCCGGGGAAATAACCCGAAAATGACGCGAGGTAACAGTGACAAGGAGCGTATTGAGAAAGGTGATTAAGTGATGGAGGTGTAAGGTTTTATTCCTCCGCGTACTTCATTGTAAAAGAAAACTTTTAATTTCTGTGTTCGCAACGAAAGTTTTGTTTCACATGTATGTGAATGTACAAGTCGGGAGAAAGAAGAAACGCAAACCTACCGGTATCTTTTCTAAAACAAGAATTTTTTTCCCCCTAGGCTCTGTCAAATTTTTCGCAGGAAATATCGATGAGACTTTTCTTCCCAATAAATTAAAACCAATAATTCCGAAATGCGGTCAGGGTAGAGAGGAGGGTTCTACACTTCTACAATCAAAAGTATAAACGACACTATGAAGATGATTTGACCTAGTAAAAGCGAATACGTGAAGCTTTTTTCACAAACTCTTAAAAAATTTGTCAAGAAGTATTAATTAGAATAACACTTTTGGTATATTTTTAAAGGAAAAATGCTTCAGGACTTTTACATAATAGATCTCTGAAAAAGAAGCCTCCCGTGTTTGAAGCATTATTATGATTTTTTTCTTTCAATTCTTTCAATTCTGGTTAAAACCAGATTGAGTAAAAAGTTACCGTAAAGTCACATGTTTCAATTTCTTTACTGATGTAATTTCAATTATTGATATAATGGTTCAAAATTGCACACTAAAAAGGGCTTTATTAGAACTACTTTTAAACAATTTTTCTTGTAATTGTCTGTTTAAAATTTACGAGTTTCTCGATGCGAAGATCATTTGAGAAGAAGAGAAGGAGGAGGAAGAAGAAGAAGAAGTAGAAGAAGGAGAAAAATAGTAGGATTGTAATAATAGTTAGAATAGATAACGCAGTAGGAATGGAAGCGCCGCGCAGCGAGGTAGCGGTAGTCTGATTTACGCGGGAAATTCAAATATCGGATAGGTTGAGCGAACTTGCCGGGGCCGGCTAGTTAACTCCAAAGACTGGATTTCGTATATCATTGCCGGGCAATGGTATTTAACTCAGGATCTAATGATCACCCCCGGATCGATCCCTCAAATGTCAAGATTTCAACCGCATTGCCGGCCCGTCCCATCCGACTACCTGAATTCTGATCGCAGAACAAAAGAAAGGGAATCCCATTCAGATTTGAAGCCAGTGCCCGCGATGAATCGATCCGGCCTCTCGACACTTGACGTGATACGTGCCTTTATGAGCTATCGAAGCATATCATATGCAGACTCTGGTTCTGGGGTGTTTTGTGAAAATGGAAAGAGTGAACCCATCGAAAGGCAGAGGACTTCTTTGGTACTACCTTGAGTTCTAAAGTAAGTACCTTGAGTTCCCGTAATTCTTTCTTCTTCAAATGTTATGACACATAGTCTAATGCACTGACTTTTTAGTTTTGAATGCCTGCAGCCGCTCATGATAATTTCGCAAACCCGGGTTGTAATTAGGTTTCGGAGTTGAACAATTTCAACCCAGCAGGCGTCTCCTTCGACTCTCTCACCTCGGAATCACACATTGAAGGTAAGAGCAACGTCTCAGTTGGAAATTTGTAAGCCCCTTCATCTTGTCCGGATGCCATAAGCAAAGCTCTCTTAATTACTGCAATTAGAAGTGATGACTGAAATGCCGAAACATCGAGAGGCAGAAGTCAAGGGATGATTGAAGATGTTTTTTGGTGACGAGCAGTTCAGAGAAAAAGAGGAGGAAGAAGAAGAGAGAGGATGAGGAGGGAGAAGGACACCTTTTTAATGCCGATCGCGCTACCGGTGGAAATAATTAACTTTTCGGCTCCGACCGATGAGCCATCAAGCATCGGCCTACACGTAACGACCAACAAGACGCCATGGTGCCCTCTAATCGTCTAAGCAACGAAATTATAATACCGATTTGCATTTGATACAGATTTGTCACAAATAGGGTTATCATTGTTACTTGATCAGAAAATAATGCACGAAGTATGGATACTGAACGCAGTGTACTTAACGGCGTTCACCAACTCAACTTCCTGAGAAAAATCCCCTATCCGACTTTCCTACTTGACGCCTCAAAATTGAGGTTTAGAAAGAAAAAGGGCGGCTAATGGCATGGCGCACCGTCCGCTCCTCCCCCTCTCACCAGTATGCATTAGATCCCCCCCCCCCTCCGATTATCTTACTACTCCTATTTAATATTCTGTTGCAGGTGAGTGAAAATATTGGCAATTAATCATCACCCTCTTTATGAGTATAATGACCCACGAGATTTTCCTTGATCAATGATTGCATCTTCGTGACGCTCGAAACTAACTTACCGAGCATGAAAATATTTGTGCTCGAGACCAGGAAAAAGACGTATAGATCCTTCCTCTGATTATCGCATGCACGACGCAGAATTGGCGATGATTGGCCGAGCTGATTGGCTTGTTTGAGTGCCCCTGCTCATTGGATTGCGGTTTGAGTGTCCCAATTTCATTGGCGAGCCGTATCAGGCACGGAACTTAAGGAGCGTCTTTCCGCAGCGTCTGACGTCTAGCGGCACGGCGCGGCGGAATGGATACAAATCAACATACTCCTCGATCAAGAAATTGCCTATTCGTGATAATTAAAGGCGTCTCGTCAAATGCGGTGACAATATGCTCTTGTCTTAAGGAATCGATTCTCGGACGGAATGATTTCACTCAAAGAGCAAATTTCACCGTCCTAGATGAATCCACGGTTGTCGAGGAGATTGTAGATTGAGAAATAGACTGTACGAGAAAGTTCGTTAGGGGTCTTGAGTCGTATCTTCCGTAAGAAATTAAGGATGTTTCATTTCAAATCTCCTTAAGCCGTCAAGAGAGGTAGACCGTAAAATGACGAAGATAAAGACTTCTTCTTCACCAAATTTTTCCTCAAATGCGAGGTATTTTGTAGGCGGTGCTATAATTCTGCACAAATCTATTAAACGTTAGAGGACTATAGGGAAAAGAGAGTTAAATCTAGAAGGAAAGAGTTAATGGTATATCTATCCATCATTCCGTAAAACGTTTTCACCGATCCAGGAAAAAATTAAGTCCTAATATCTTGCCAGCCACTTTTTAGATACAAATGATCCCGAAACAATATCACAGAGCCTGCTATCTAAGTTTAAAGATCATTGATATAATGATATGCAAAAAACTAGCATTATCTTGAGTTTGATGGATTAGACCAACCGCTTTAAAAGCCGGCTTTCTCATTTGGTTTTCACTGAGACCGACATAAACTGAGAGCTTCCGACGCTGAGTGACTGAAAATATTTAATTGAGTGAGTTAAGATGAGAAATAGAAGACGGGTACATGTACAATGCTAATTTGTTGAGGAAAAGGAGTGCAAAATTAATGAGGAGATACAATTTTACCAGGAAAGAAAGTTCACAAGAATCCAAGAGTCGGTTTAAATCTGATCCAAATACTCCATAGACCAAAGAGCCGCCTTGTCCATTGGAAAGGTAAACGCAACTAATGAGAAAATAATCTTGACACGGCATACGCAATATCTCTCTAGACCAGAATCCCAAATTTTTCCGCTGGGCAACTCGAGAGGCCCAGGTGAAACTTAGGACCTTTCCTTGTTAAAGAGAATGAGTCAACGCATACGTGCAAACGTGTGCAAGTGCAGTGTAACCTGAATATCCAGAAATTAACCGTCCATTTGATGAATATGCTTCAAATTCGTTCAGAAATTCAACCCATTCAGCCTTTCTGATCATAATTTCGAGCCGTATGCAGTTCGTCATCTTCCGGCCAAAGTATCACAAGCGCCATGCGACGTTTGAAAATTTCCGCAGCCATTTTAGTTTCTTACATAGATATTGTTCAAGGAAGCTGTCCGAAAATTTCACTGAATTTCCTTTGTGCTGCCGATAACATTCAGTGCAATTTCCAGTGCAATGCCGTGGAATTTCTTGGACCAGAAAATCAGACTCAGCGGGTCATTTTACAGGGGACCAGCAGAAACGAAGTCTATGTTTACGCACCTTTTTTATTTTCCACCTTTGCCAGGTCATATCTTAAATTCGTAGGACGCATTTTAATCAAAATACAAACCCTGAATCCATCTATTATAAATGTCTGCGTTTTTACAAGGGAATGTCCCCCAAGGATTGACAACCTGGTAAAAATTGGCAATAGAATCTGTGTTCCAAAATACCATAGACCTACGGCCGGTTGTAAGATTTCCAATAGCTTCTATAGCCGGCAACACAATTTCTGATAGCCTTTTATAGCCGATGGCGACTAAGCAACAGCCTGGCGATAAAGTGTATGCTAAACGTTACTAATTACGGATGCTAGGACTTAGTGAGTTTTTGGACTACCGCTCTCTGTTTGGGCAGTAGTATCATGATTTATTTTGCGAGGAAAGCTCCGTACTTTTGAAGGATGCCTGCCATTTCGTATGATACTGTGCAATACCTCTGGTGTGAAATAGTTGCTTCAAGCGCCGTGGTACGCTGCGGCGCTGCGCGGCGGGCGGGCAGCCAGCGCGGTACTCGCATTGGCGCCTACAAACCTAACAGGGATACTTCACGCATTGCGCAATGCGTGTAGTATCCCTGTTAGGTTTGTAGGCGCCAGTGTGCTGCCGCTCCGCTTTGTGTTAGGCTCTAATATTTAATCTCGTGGAGTCAGCGTTTTTCAACTCATGACTTTGAAATGTTTGCACACTCTGTGTGGATTATTCTCATTTTAATTGATGAAAAAAAAAATACGTAGTAAAGGAAAATATAATGTGCGTTTTGTAAATATTAAGGTGATTCCGTACAAACTTAAGGATTTACAAAGCACACAATTTCTACACAATTTCTCATAGCCTTTTATAGCCGATGGCGAAAAAGCAACAGGCAGGCGATAAAGTGTAAAGCCCAGCGATAGGAACTATAGCCCGGCTGTATAATTTTGTATCGCTTCGTGTAGCCCGGCCGTATGATTTTTTTCCACTTTCTACAGCCAGCTACATGATTTTCTATCGCACTCTTCAGTCGGCTATAGGAGCTCCTATGGTATTTTGAAACGCAGCTCCTATCGCCAATTTTTACCAGGGCAACGAACGAACCCTGTGCAACATTTGGAGTCCTGGAGGAACATAATAGTGTATCACTGTACAGCTCTTTATTTTACTCAATTGTGCTCACACTTGAGTTTTCTTCAATTTGGTGCGGTGACGAGGCGTTAATGATCGATAATCGATATTTCCCCATTTGAAGCTGTGTTAGAAAATCGATTGTTAAGGAGTTCGTAGCGAACTCCCTGTCTATCGATCCTTTTCCGTAGGTTTAAATGGGAGATCAATCGGTATATCGCAAAGCACGCCACGCCGCTGATATGGTGGAATATTACTGGGGTGTAGCCGTTTCAAGAGGAACTTTTGATGAATGAAGTAAATTATTAGTACGTGGGGCAAAGGTGAGAAGAGGGGTAGCGAGAATCGAGGGGGCAGTAAAAAACAGGGGGCACAGATCAATGGAAGCTGGTGGAAACTAGGAGCATGAATAATGAATGGCCTAGTAATCAAATTCTTTTATCAATGAACAAACAAGTTTGAGGTTATCTCCGCTGCCGATAGGTTGAAAGATCGAACGGCACTGCTATATCCAGACGGACTCGACTCTTGTCCGTCTCTCTTATCGGCGCCTCGATAGTTCGCTAACCTAATTCCCGTCTAAAATTTTACACGTCATCCTGTTATCATTAGATGAACTACTACCTAAACAACTTTTCGTACAAAAGTATGCGGTAAAGGGCTAGAACAGAGGATTCGATTAATGGATATAGAATCATTTATAAATCTGCAACATTACAAAAATACTTTATTTTGTTTCAGTCAAAACTGCAAATGAAAGGACATCAACTTATAAAATCACCAGAATATTATTCTCTACAGGAAAAATAATCGATCAACAGCGACCGCTCTAGTAGCATTATTTTTGATATTGCTAGGTAAGCGCCACATTTACGCGTACGATCCTCAATTGAACATGTACAAGGAGAAAACAAAAAAATATTAATACTGGGATTCCTAACACCTGAAGATGGAAAAGTAGATGAAGAATGTAACTTTAACAAACCTTACACTAATATAATTACTTATAAGGAGTTAGCAATTAAGAATTATATAGCAGCAAAAATACATATTCTTTTGTGTACTTCGGCCTATAAAAATCGTGTACATAATACTCAGCAAAACAACAGCAATTCTTCCTCAAAAAATAATATGAAACCTGCAAATGACTAGCTATTTTTGCTACGTCTGTTTGAGTTTCAAACACGGAGAGAAAAACTTCGTGCATGGGACCCGAAGTTGAGGTCATATGGATCTCTGAAGTTTTTGAAGTACAACTGCCGAAGTTCGGGTCAGAAATCTGAAGCTTTCGGTATGTACCGGAGTACTTCAGATGTTTGACCTGATGCGCGATCCAAAAACTTCAGAGATATTACCATATACCATATTACCTCAACTTCGGGTCCCATGTACGCAGTTTTTTTCTCCGTGAAGAGTACAGTATTTTTTCATGATTTCTTTATGCACTTCCTGGTGAGGTTTTTGACTTTCAGGATGTCTCAATAATTTTATTTTGAATACGTTGGCAGTGTTGTAATGAAAGAAGATAGAATTTGTTTTTGGGAATGGTAGCCAATGCTAAATGATTCAGCCAGACTCATTTTAGAGGTTTTTATTTATCGAAATTTTCGGGCTACAAGTCATCATCTGGACTTACAGAAACAGAAAATAACATGATATGTGCTTGATTAAAATTTCATTTGAGAATGAAGGAACTATAATTGTGTTCACTGATTATACAACTGATCAGAATTATCTCTTTTCAATAGAATCATGATAATTAGTGAACACAACTACGGTTCCTTCGTCTTCTAAAAAAATGTTACTTTTCTGTTAATATAAGTCCTGATAATGGCGCATAGCCTAAAAACTTAATCACAGAGTCTGACTAAAACATTTAGCACATGTTTGGCACCTTTGCCAAACATATTTAAACAAATTGATACTGCCTACAACTAGAACGCTATAACGCATAAAAAAGAACACGTACACCAGTTACACCAGCGTCTGCACTGTTGAATCGAATGATAGTTGACAAATGAATTCAATCGATAAATAACATTGCGAAAATAGGGGTTTATCGATCAAGATCTTCGATAAGTGAACGATTCAACAATCGACCTGCAGAACAAGTTTTTCTATGTTTTTGTCTCTGGGTTGTTTCGAGTTTACCTTATTTCACTATCATTCTTTGCTGTTGTTATGCAGAGTGATCACAAATCTGTAATTTGCGCTATGCACTAGTACACCTTATGATACAAACCCTTTTTACAGACAAATATTATAATGTGCGAGCTTTGGAGTTTCCTCTCAGAATCATTTTGCAAAATTGACTAACACTACTTTTATTTTTAGTTCGAAGTCATCGGAGCCTTCTGGCCAAATTGACGATAAGCAGCTTGATGGAGAAAAGCTAGAATTAGAAAGAAGGACTCAGCTGGGCTGCAAGCGTTCTTATTTCTTTTGACTGCTCAGAGTACTGCGATGAACTCGAATGAAAGCTTGGCGAACAAAAATTTGACCAGGTATCACAAGAGTCTCAAAGTAAGTTACAATACTTAAAAACAGGTACAAAAAGACTGTAAAAAAAACTCGAGCACGCTTAAAATATTGAGATACGTACTCGTAACATCACATTCTCTTAAAATTAAGACAGGATACGATAAATTTAAAACAATCTTTGGAAGGAAACTTAAAAGTACAAAGGATTCCAAGGACTAGAAAACTGTACAAGATTGCGTGGAAGTGTAGACGATGGGATAGGAGAACTTAAAATACTAGGTAGTAGTTGAAGTACATGTGGACTTGCCGCTCTTTTGACAGCAGTATACGACCCGAGATCGGAATACCTGCAGAATAAGAAAAAACGTCAAAGATAAAAAATATCAGGGACATTCTATTCTCACGATGGTTCTGTTGCACTTGTGTGATACTGCTGAATGAGTGGACTATTAAAGTGTTGAGGTCGCACAAAAATCATGATGCGGGCATTGAAAAATTTAGAAATTCACTCGATTTTTGTGTTTGCTGACACATTTTTCCACATTGCCGGTAACCAGGTTCACATATAAATGTAAAATTTTATCCATCTTCCTCATATGAATCACATATTGCAGAAAGGGCACTATTGCAGAAATGTTAACTGTTCAGAAAATGCAAAAAACTGATTTGAGTAAACTATAAGCTTTTGGAAAAAAATTTTTCGATGTTTTCTTTTGTCCCCCAAGTAGACTGACAATTTCCATAAAAAATTTTTACATGATACTCTTTCTGGGTTGTAAATAATGACACTTGAAGGAAGATCATTAGTGCCCTTTCTGAAATACATGGGGGAAGGAGCCATAAAGAGTGATAGAATGAAGCCAGAAAATTATTTTAGCCCTTGTTTTTCATCTCAAATGTATGGCAATGATGCATGTCTATAGCGAAAGTTGGAAATTGTACATCTCCATTGCAACGTTTCAAAATTTCTGCTCTCTTTTTATACTATTTTTTTAAAGAGAACTAATAGAGATTTTCCCATGAAATTTTCCGAAAACAATCTTGATGGTGTGAAGAAAGTTTACACAAAATTTTAATAGAGAATACTTAAGAACAAAAAAAGAAGACGAAATAAAATTGGCAATGTCGCAATTGATGGTATACGATTTCGAACTTTCACCATGTGGTTTGCCCGTAGCTATGTAAATTTTAAAAATATTTCTGGCTTATTTCAAGTCAAGAAATTAAAAAAAAAAAAAAAAAAAAAAATGTATCCTTTGAGGTTCAATAGCGTAGTAATCTTCTACCTACTTCCTCATCCAACCTGTTAAGGGCTCTTCTCACTTCCTACATTCAAGGTTCAATTCTCACTCCTTTCATTTTCAGCGTGAGTGAAGCGTGTAGCGTGATCACTGTCGTTTTGAAACGCAAAACTAACCTCTCAATCGTATCAAAACAAAACAAACGACGAGTTGCCGCTGCCAATGCGCGCGCACCCTGCAGTGGGCATGTACTGCAGAAACGGCACTATATTGCTGCAACAGTGCCCTTTCTGCTCTACGTGAGAAACATAACCCCTGTCAAAAACACATAAAAAATGCGAATATAGTGCCCTGTCTGCACTACAGGGTGTGTCTACATACACTAATGCGAAAACCGCAAAAAACTCAATTTCGAAAAAAATGTCGATTGTGCCCTTTCTGTAATAGCTGATTCATATATGATTTGTGTCATTTGAGAGTATTCTCTCCTTCCTTGTATCCATAGCAGGATTGCGAAACCACGTACCTCCGTTTGCGACGTTACAGACTTAGGTTTTTCTTGGAAAACTGGTCGACGTAATTCTTAGGAAACTTCCTTGGTATTTCTCCTCTGTTATTAGGAAATTCTGTTTCAATTTCGGGCTGCGTGGCTAACTTTTTTTTCTTAAGAAAATAAAATAGGAGCAGAAATGTTAAAACACCGCTGAGGAGATACGTGATTTCGCACTTTGGTCATCAATGTAGAAAATGAGAGGAACAACATATCGACGGTGTGAGTCGGCAATCACATATCTATCTCGTTTGCGGTGTCTAAAAATCTCCACCTCTATGTTATTTTTCCGAAAGAGAACAAATTGTCATCATTCCTTGAAGATTTTGCAGAATTTTCCTCGCCTGGAGAGGCAAAATCACGGCAGTTTTAAAGAGTTGCCGTTGAGTAGTTTTCAGTTTAAAAAATGAAGTATGATAGGAAGTCTGCGACGTCGCAAACCGAGTTATGTGATTGCCGACTTACACCGTCGATATGCTTTAAAACAACTGTAATCACATGTGTCAAAGATCGAAAGTGCTTGCATTCGCAGAGAATTCGAAAATGCGGGGGACGAAAATTGCAAATCGAGTGGCAAAAAGTGAACTATTTTACGCGAGAAAAGTCGATTCATTCATCTGCATCCCCTATAAGCGCGCATTAGACCCCCTGCATGAGTTATATCAACGATCATAGGATCGTGGAAAAGATAAATTTCAATTGAATTTCGGATCTGTTAAGACCAGAAGCACAAAAGTATGACGTAAAAGAGTTTGACAGGGCTCCATTTAAAAACTTTTTAGGTTGCTTGCGGCGTGTGGCTTTACACTTAGCGTGAGCGGGGGTGGGGGGTAGCGGGTAGCGTTGGTTGGTTTTTGGTTGGTTCGTTGTATTCTCGCGGTCGATGTCGATGCAACGATTACTGATGCATACTGTAATGTGTTTATTGACAGGAACCAACCGAGCGGAACCAAGAGGTGACCACATTACCGCAACATTACATTTATACACTTTCCTTGCCGTTTAGAGCATTCACAGATAGAAAGAGTCACATTTAAATGTTCTCACCAGCAAGCACTCGGTAATAATGCACACATCCCTAAGCGTTAGTTTCACATCTGTCGCAGGCTCATTTTCAAATCGGGAATTTCTTTAAAAACCCGGGCGTTTTTTTTTTTAAGAAACAACAGGGTTTTGCTCAACTCTCGAATAATCTGTATCTTATGGAGCGCAGATCAATTTCTAGATAAATGTGTTAAATCACTACTAAAACTTCTCAAGATCAAATACGTAACAAAGAAGTTTGACTACGTGTTTGTGAGGAGCATTTTCTTATCAAGAATAAAAAATCGAGAGAAAATATAGAATCTCAAACTAAGCACCTATCTGGGCATTGTTAGCCTGCGACATATCGAACCGATCCATCCGATGCTTCCATGTTAGGTTTAAAAAACTACCTCTAATCATACTCGACTGACGAGGTTTATTACGATTCAAAATAAACATTTGAATTATTATGTATTTACAACATCGTGTGAGTTTCCCCTTACTTGATGTGGTATAAATCTATTGACTTTACATCTATTGAAAACTTAAAACACTTCGCTCCCGCATAAAGGCTATCTAATCGTGTTTGGACGGAAAATGATCGGACACTCGCATGTTAAAATAAAATGAGGGTGCAGGACCACTAATTCACATTTTTTTAGTTTTGTGCATTATTTGCGCTGCATAGATACTACTTAAGTAATTTACATTACACTAAATGTAAGTTCACGAGCCCTACGTATTAATTTTTACAAGAACTGTCAGTAAACTCAAGAGCCCAACCATATTACCGCTTGACATGTAGCGTTGGTGTTTCTCACGGGCGTTAAAGTTACTCAACAGCCCCCACTGTTCACTGTGGTGATTCTTGAGGGCTGGCAATACTGTTCTTCTTCCATTTAAATATATGTAAAACAATCGATTCTTAGGGAAGCAGCTAGCATCATCAGGAATCGATATTTTCAATGGATTTCAATGGTGGGAGAAAAGTGTTGCCAGCATTCAAGAATCGCCACTGTGGACCAGTGGGGGTTGTTGAGTAACTTTAATGCCCGTGAGAAATACTGGCGCTTCATCTTAAGCGGTAATATAGTTGGGTTCTTGAGTTTACGAACCCAACAGTTCTTGTAAAAACGAACGTTTAGAGGTTGTAAACCTACAAATATACAATCAATATTCAATGGATTTGAATGAGTATTATAACAGTCTTGCCAAATTGTTGGAATCGCCACTGCTAGAGCTCATGGAACCGACTGATATAACATTTGAATTACTCGCTAGTTTTGTGCGGTTGAATACTTCTCAAGTTCGCACAAGCTAATTGGGGAAAATGTCATGCTACAATGAAATATTAAGGGAAATGCCATTTGCTTAGTCGGGGAGAAACTGTTTCCACTTTGATTTATGAAAATTCCAGCGCGATCTCTAAAAAACACCTTTTCCCTGGAGAGAAACCACCAATTATTAGTTTACCGGAAAACTGAGAGACAATTGAAGCTTTAATGCACAGTAATGTTTAAACGCGTAATTTTCCTCTTCCATAATTTATTGTCATTAAAAGTGCTTATGACTGTGGAATTTTACTTCTTTGTCTGGACCTTAACCTCTCTTAACATTTTTGTATAGTTCTATGGAAATGTATTGTATGAAGACGCTCACAATAATAAAATATAATTCTGCGCAAAGCATGATGGGACACTTACCAAAGACTTTCATTAGTAATTTTATCCAAGGCCAACATCGAGAACCATCATGATGATGAAACCGATGACGCAACCCCATGTGGCTACTTTTCCATTGCCACTGAAACATAAGTTAAAGTAGAGTCAGTATGAATTCATCTATATTATAAAGACGTGTTATTTCGATAAATCGCAATCATGCGCATCAGAATAATGAGGGTCTTATGGGTAATCGAATCAGTGAGAACGAAAACACACCAACTCGGTAACTCGAAAGTGCTTAATTTCCATTAAAGGCAGTTAAGTTACATAAAGGTCATTGAAGTTGGCGCATCTGTTCCAACCTGGACCTTTAAAGTGTCCATAAGTACTTGTCTTTCGGCAGCCAATTTTTTTTTCTTAAACTAACTTCTTCAACTACTGAGCAGTTTTGTGTGTGTCTTGATTATTTTCATTTCTCCGAGTTAGTGTGTTTTCGTTCTCAGTGATTCAACTGCCTTCAAAAGCATGATTTCCGTCTTCAATTATAATGATACTCTCTCTACGCATTGTCGTAGAGTTAAATTAGTTGCCTGGACACATCTAAGATCACGGATTTCACCGTACACTCCTCTGGGAGCGATTGTTACGACCATGATTATACGAAGGAAGAACTGTCTCCCCATAAAAAATGCAAAATAATCAGTACTCAAATCTTCTATCTTTAATTCAAAACTGTATGCTTTTCTAATTATTCACAAGGAAGCTTGCAAATTTCCAGCGATTGCTAGTTGCCTACGAGACATACATATTATATAAAAAAATTTAACAAAAACAGGGGATGAATGTTAAGGTACAGAAAAATTCCAATCGACTCAGAATATGGGCAACTAATCTTGACACGAAAGAATTTTGAGGAAGGGCAATTTTTTTGAAGGCAACTGTGAGAGATTTTCAAACCAATCAAATAATTACACGGATTCTGATGACTTTAATACAATTTCAAAGGAGGTGGAGTAAGACTAAAAATTGAGTTTCGACGCCCGAATTTTCACACAATAAAGTTAGAGTAACGCTGGTCAAAATTATCTACCATTTATTATAATACTTCCAAAAATGTTATGCAATATTACTACACACACTGACTGGACCTTCCAGTTAAATACGAACTTGCACAAACTAAACAAGCCATAAGTGTGTAGGATTGTTCTTTTTTTTGAGCAATGCGGGCAATACTATGAATTCGTTGGGTGAAGCTGAAACAGTTCTCTGCTTTGATCTGGAAGGAGACAGTTGCACACCCAAGTGACGACCCTCCATCGGCAAGTATTGTCTTTGCGACCCTCTCCTGGTCTTGGTCCCCGCTGTTGAGGAGTTTTCAACCATTTCGGTTTCTTTTTTTTCCTCAACGGATCCGGATTGGAGGCGCTTTTGGTATGAAAATAAACAAGGGGAGCGTTAGACTCAAGATGAGCGCTTTGTTATTAATAGCTGCATCCGAGGGGGGCACGGGCGAGACGAGGGGGGTCGGCATCCTTGCCAGATAGTGCACTTTCCCCCATTTAAACTTATGTAAAAATGCCACGTATAATTTCATAATCTGGCGACGTTGGGGGTCGGCCGGGCTCCGGAAGTAAACTTAATTCTGGCTGACACCATGTCACATCAGTATCTTTCCCCATTCTTTCCTCTTTTTTTTCCTCCGTTTTATCTTTGCACCTCGGGTTAAATTACTGAACGCACCTGCTTACACAGGTGTTACACAAAACAAAACACCAATTGCGTAGCTTTTCGAGTACGGATGACCCCCTCTCCGCCCCCCTCTCCGTCCCCCCGCGACTTCCCCAAGCTCTTCTGTCAATCTGTGTTTCGTTGTTGGTGCACCTTCCGCGCGTGCAGTTATAGCAGCGTTGTCGGATGGCAGATGTTCCCGATCATAGACCTCGGATTGTTCCCGGCTAATTTCCAATACAGGGTGATTCATAGAGCCATTCGTCCACTCTTCTTCGTCAAATATTCAAATTGATCAGGGGCACCACAAAATTTAGAAAATGAAATCCCTGACATTTCCCTGATTTCTCTGACACTTTTGAGTAAATTTCCCTGACAATTGAAGTTATGTCATATGGTAAAAAATGCATAATTTGAAAGAGTTTTCGGGCAAAGTTGTTGTTTTAAACGTCAAATCCTCTCTAGAAAGCTAATAAAGGTAAATTAAAAATTATCCTCGAAAACTTTCGTCATTTCCCTGCCATTTCCCGGTATTCTCTGATCTTGGCAACCCTGATTGCTCCACAGTTGATTTGAAACACTATGAAATTTGAAATTTTGGTTGGTCATTTTATCGGGCTTGATTGATAAGGGTTTTGTACTCACTTTTTCTTCCCGATGGAGATTGATGTTTTACTTTCAAGCGATGCGCATTTCGAGCTTTACGCTCATCTTCAGGCTACAATTAGAAAACTTGTACCGCTTGTTTGACGCGTATCCGCACCGCGGTACAAGTTTTCTAATTGTAGCCTGAAGATGAGCGTAAAGCTCGAAATGCGCATCGCTTGAAAGTAAAACATCAATCTCCATCGGGAAGAAAAAGTGAGTACAAAACCCTTACTATGAAATTTGTTAAAATGTTACTATCCGAACAAATTTCTCGATTTTTTGGCTCAAGATTTGAATCTGATCTATGGTAAAAGTGACGAAAAATAGCTTTTATTGAACGAAGAATGAGCCCAAAATGTTAAATTTCTAACTGCAGTCGTTCAAAAGTCAACGGGGGTCCAAACTTTTGGATCACCCTGTGTAGACTCTTCCGGTTATGACGTCTGCCAAAAGGTGTTCGTTCTCATAGTCACTCTCTATTAAGACACACGTCTTCTAAATAAAACAATTAAGCCGGCTTTCATCCGAACGCATAATATTCTCCCCGCACCGGCCAAAGCTCAGCTCTTGCTTCATGGTTTTTTGTCTATTATTCATTTTTGTTTGTCATAAGCGAGAGTCTAAAAGCTTTTAAGTGGTAATTATTTTCAGTAACAGCCACACAATTTACGTTCTTCATACTTTTCTGTGATCAACGACTCCCTTTTAGATCATCAATCCAGCTCGGGGCGGAGGGAGGGGGGGGGGCTGGGGCCATCAGCCTTTGAAAATATCAATAAATAAGAAAAAATCATAATAAATATCATACAGCTTAAGCATAACCTTCTAAGGATGAAAAGACCCAGAACAGAGGGGTAAACTAGACGTATTTCTGCTAAACGGAACCAGAGAAAGTAACATAGACAGACGCATAAAAGCTCGCCTTCATGGGGAAAGATACTTCCTAGCGAGACCGCGGAGGTCGAATAGTTGTATCTTTGAGCAATATCATAATCAGTGTGGCAGCAAGTAGATTAGCAAGTAAATGCGATGACTTTAGAAAATTGCGTGCAGCGACGCAGAAAAAACGCCTTCCTAGGGAGAGATACTGCCTAGCGTGGCTGCGGAGGCCGAATAGTTGCATCCTTGAAAAGTCCCATTATCAATGTAGTAGCAAGGTGACTAGCGAGGAGCTAGCCCTTAGGGCCGATTGTAAGACCTCTGGTCAGCAGGGCCGGATTTACCTACTTGCAACCCGTGGGCCGCCTGTATTTTGCCGCCCCCTTCTCATTCGTTTTGAAACATCAATGAAAACCATCAAGTGAACGTGCCAGCGAGGGTGGGGTGCATAAGACGCGTTTACACGTGTTGGACACATTTTTTACGAAGCCCCGTCAACATTACCAGCAAAAGTTCACGGAACTTTGCGCGAAAGTTAAGTTCCGTGAACCTATCTCTGTGTGAACAAGGCCTTCCATTTATAAGAAATGAACGAAAAAATTATGAAAGAACAACCTGACCGCACTGGGTTTGACACAATGCGCGAAGCATCCCCACAGTCAAATAGGCGCTGTGCGTTTCACACCGACCGCTTCTGAACGCACTGTGTTTGACGAAATGCGTGAAGTATTCATGCAGTCTTGTAGGCGCTATGCGTTTCATGCCTACCGCCGCGCCGCTCCGTTCCAGGTTAAATTGCGTGTTTGGTTTCTCTCTTAACTAAACTAATTAAAGGTGTTGCCTCTTGTATCACCGAAAGACGACATGATGATTTGTTCAATTTGACACAGGAAAAACTGACACAATAATAAGTCAACCAACAACTTGTGTTACTTCGTGTTTTCCTTCCCACATTATTCGAAGATTTTGGTTACTTTTTCTCACTGTGAATCTAAAATACTTCGGTCAGAGCTTTTAGGGAGTTAACCGAAGAGTCGAGGTTCTTCAGATGTGTGATCCAAACTCCTGCGGATAAAACTCAATTTTAGCATACATATTCTGCATTATTTGAAGGTTGAAAATTGAAGCGCTGGGTGCAAAACGGGCATTTCTTGGTTGCAGTTTCTCAGAATCTCTGCAAATGTTTCGTTCCTCATATTTAAAGCAAATGTCTGGCATTCGTTGAAACTCTTCCTGAATTTTCTTTATGATTTTACTATGCTGAAAACAAAAATTTTAGAAAATTCATCCATTACTGTCTCCTCTGACCTATAGATTAGCGATGGACACCGCAACTAAGGAATGCCCTTTTTGAACCCAACGCCTCAATTGACGAATCATACCTCTCTTAGTTATTTTAGTACATGGGCTGTTACTCTCTGCGACATTGAGTAACCTTTGGTTCGGTAAGCTTTGGTTTTATAGTTCTGTCTTGAAACATTTCAGTAAATTCGTAGAAGCCTATTTTTCCCCTTTGCCTCTTACCCGGTTCGTTTCCCTCTTGCTTTCTCTACTTCTTAGGGGGCCATACCACCATGCCCCCCCCCCATTCCTCGGATCCGCCACGGCGCAGGGTATGCTTCCCGCACGACGCGAGACTCGGCTGGGCACTGCAGTTTGATGGCGCGCGGTGTTGCCGCGTTGTTGCTCGTTGCGGTGCAGAAGAATCGGGATTGCGGGGCACGACGAGGCGACGGGAGGAGGGGGATGTTTTCTTAGCGTCTTTGCGCCGAGGCGGATGCTCGATATATTTGCCACGTCCTCTTAGCAACAGAGATTCGCGAGCTCGCGGCCGCGATCGAGACGGGCCGGCATCGGGCGCGGTTGCCGAATCGCCGCCCGAAACCCTGGATTTCCATTTATGAGCCTCGCCGAAGCCGAAGGTAGGAATGAATGGAGAATTCCCGTCCGGGTCCGGTCTCCGCTCTCCAAGTCCGACCAGGAACCCAGTTATGGAATGTTCGGCGTTGTCGGTTGTCGGCTCATCGGCTCTAGTGCCGTTATCACCGAGCGCCGCGCCACATGTCCTCGTGCGCATTCCTATTGTCCCACCACCGACCACCTCTCCCTTCATATTCTATGCATGTCTGCTTTTCTTCATCCACCTTCCTCAACCTGAGTCCCTTTATACTGAGAGTCAAGACAAGGTGAATCCATTTCTGATTGATTCCCGTGTTTTAGGCCTCCACAGTGTCACGAGCGGGAATAGAGATTACAGTTTCACCAATTGCAAAGATTATAATGTAGAATGGACTAGGGAATAACGGGTTTGGCAAGGAATGAACGGAATAAGAGAAGGAACGGAGAAAGGAATTGGAGAATGAGCCGATCAAAGATTACGAAAAACTGCCAATGTGTGCACGGAGAAAAAAACCTCGTGCGTGGGACTCAAAGTTTAGGTCAAATGGATCTCTGAAGTTTTCAGATTGAGCATCTCAACACTTTGGGTCCAACTGTCGAGGTTCGGATCACACTTCTGAAACTTCAGTTCTTACATCTAAAGTACTTCAAACGTGAGAACCGAAGGTTTTCGGATGTGAGAACCTAAGTACTTCAAATGTGAAAACCGAAGTACTTCAGATGTGTGATCCAAACCTCAGCAGCTGGACCTTAAGTGTTCGGATGCTCAATTCGGGGTCACTCAGGGAGATTGGCTCGGTGATCTTCAGCTTTACGGAGCTCTTAGGACAGAAAAATAAGGCGGACATTTGACCTCGAGAGAGTGCAGAAAATGAGGTTTCATTTGCCGGAAAGATGTAAGAAAAGCCCATCTTAACTGAAGCATGGACTTAAAAACTATTGGTGGATAATCGGAAAACAAACCTCCCCTTAGACAGGAGGGTCAAAAGCCCTGGACAATCACTTAGTTATATGATAATCCGTCGATCCGTCGAGTTTTCTCCACCTCGTAGCCTTCATAAAGCATCCAAGCTGCCACATTGGAACTCCGTCTTTCATCCCTCTGCTAGCTTTCACGATCTTAAACTTTGGTATATTGTGAGAGCGCAACAGTGTTTTGTATCTGTGTCTTGCCCTTTAAACGCACCTGATCAAAAAATCAGGGCCTAACATACTGACGTCGCAGTGAAACAAGAAAAATACAATGGAAAATGTGGCCCAAACTGTATGTGAGGATGTGGTAAAATAAAGCTGGGTTCCCAATATTGCGCTCTACTTGAAGAGCTTTTTGTGAGCTTTGAGATTTGTTTCGGCCAAAACGAAATTTATCCACGTAGATTGTTTTCCGAAAAATTTGCTCGTTTTGGCCGAGATCAACCTCAAATCTCACAAAAAGCTCTTGAAGTTGAACGCAGTATTAGAAACCTTTATATGTAATATTGAAACCTAAATAATTGTCAAAAACATTCGATTTAATTATTCGCTTCGTTGCTTTTTCACTACGATACAAGTCGCTTCCTGAAGTTTTGCGGTTGCCAGTGATTTACTGAACTGCGCGATTTAGCTTATTGACAAACATGGAAACCACAAATTACCCAAGCTCGAGCTCCAAGCAACTGAAAAATACTTTACAAACCGATTTCTATGGTGGATCGAGCTTACTGGTTACTGGTTCTCGGGAACCCGTGCTAGGCTAATAGCTCGGTCTTCCAGGAAAAGCGCCTGACTTCATTGGCACGTATAGTCCCTCGAAAGATTAAAGACATATTATGTTTCAGGGAACATCTCAAAATGAAATCAAATACTCTTGCCGACAAAGCGACAAATAAAGGAAAAAGTCCAACTTCCAATACTCGACAATTCTATACGAACTGACTTCTCTTTTTCGAAAGAAACACAGCTTTCAACAAAAGTGGACGCTTTAACAGTCTCGCCGATGGGAGATCATACGCGGAAATCTCTTCCAAATATAGCTATCCACGATCTGTTTCGAGAGTTGTGTGAGACGGGAAATTTAAAATTTATTCTGGGTATGCCATGCTCTGACGGCGGTAAAGAGAAACAGTACTCGGGGAAAACAATCAAAAACTAAGGGAATGTTCCGAGAGACGTACAGAGAATAATTGCAGTAGTGCTTGACCAGGAACCAGGAAAATGTTCGCGTAAGTTCATTGAACTAGTGAATTTGGATCTCAGTCCAAGGATTTATGATTACAGTAATTCTTCGCAAGATTAGCATCTATGAGTCCCGAGGATTGTGGTTACACTTTTTTTAGAACGCGGCTCAACAATGATGAAATACGTTTTGAGAAACAATCTTTGCCTCCAAAATATACTTTACACCTAAGTGAGGCGAATGGAATAAAATCGAACGGGAAAACGGGCCAAGCGCTTGGAATTGGCAAAATTGTTGCTCTTCTCACCTGTCGGACTCTCTCATCTGAATCCAAAGCCCCTTCAAAGAGATATGCTGCAACTTAATCGACGTTCTCTCCTAATCGCCTTCGTATTTGACTTGGATTACGATTCGAGGTACCGAGTTACGTCTGATAAATGTCAATACGTGTGTGGTAGTGAAAAAGGATATTATACGATGAATCTTTCGACCCAAACAATTGTCGATGAGATTGTTGATTCTGTGGGAAATTCAACGAATTATGCGAAAAATGTAAAAATGAGTAAGCTCAAAGTCCGACTTTTAAAAACTAGGTCATGATGATACGAGCCGCCTACATTGTCATCATGCGGTTGGACACATGATAACCCAAAAGAATTACACAGTTAATCTAGAAATGGTGCCATGAAATGTACGCACGTCGCACAGGTCCAAAATTTGGAGCAGAATATGACTTCATAAGGGGAGAAAAGGGAATAAGGAAACCGCAACAGATTGTTAAGTTTTTAGATTTTCCTTGTGTTTGCCACGGATCCGCACTTCACGAGATCAGAAAGTGTTTGCACCCATACGGGCTGATTATTGAAATTGAAAGACAAAGGAAAATAGCTTGATCCTATTGGTTGGAACGGGTGGCTGTAATAAACTAACAAGGGGAGTCTACGAAGTGACATCCTGGGATTGGGTTCATTTTGCTTGTACATGAAGAAGAGACAAATCTAAGGTTGACGTATTTTTTTTTAGCCGCCACCTCCCAACCGTTCTCGAGATATCGATTTTTAAAGTCACGATTTTTGCACGTTTCCGCGCGGAGTTCCGGCGAGTCAACTGAGCGCCTGCAAGCTGCACGAAGCGCGTTTCCTATCAGCGCTGCAGACCGACCGTTCTTATCAATAGTTCCGTGGCCGAGTGGTAGAGTGTTCGCCTACCATTCCATCGATCGTGGGTTCGAATCCCGCTTCGTGCCGCAGCTCTTATGGTACGCCACAATGCGTTTTTACAAGTTTTCTTTATTAAATTATCACACACCAAGGGGTCCGCCCCCTGGCCGCTGCGCGGCCCAACCCCCGGGGCGAAAAGGCGCGCTTCGCGGCAAGCGAAATCATCGAAATCGACCGTTGACGGTTACTGGGTAAATAATTTTAATTGAATGATAAAATGATGTCTCAAATAAAAATTTCCCACCACACTATATTCTTAATGACTTTTTCCTTACTCTGAATTTGCAACCGTCAACGGTCGATTTCGATGATTTCGCTCGCCGCGAAGCGCGCCTTTTCGCCCTGGGGGTTGGGCCGCGTAGCGGCCAGGGGGCGGACCCCTTGGTGTGTGATAAAAATAAAGAAAACTTGTAAAAACGCATTGCGGCGTACCATAAGTGCTGCGGCACGAAGCGGGATTCGAACCCACGATCGATGGAACGGTAGGCGAACACTCTACCACTCGGCCACGGAACTATTGATAAGAACGGTCGGTCTGCCGCGCTGATAGGAAACGCGCTTTGTGCAGCTTGCCGGCGCTCAGTTGACTCGTCGGAACTCCGCGCGGAAACGTGCAAAAATCGTAACTTTAAAAATCGATATCTCGAGAACGGTTGGGAGGTGGCGGCTAAAAAAAAATACGTCAACCTTAGATTTGTCTCTTCTTCATGTACAAGCAAAATGAACCCAATCCCAGGATGTCACTTCGTAGACTCCCCTTGTAAGAGGGAAAATGATGGACTGACTAAGGGGAGTATGGGATCTCTCAAGGGTTGCCATTAGTTTTAGTTAGTGTATTACTTATCTCCTTTGCCCATTGCTACGACCCGTTTCCACCATTAGAATCGCTCAATATCTCTTTGTCCATGGCTTCGCCTATCAATTTCAATAATCTGCCTCCTGACGAGAGGGGATCTGAGAGGGACTTGATCAGGACTTGGAACTGAAAATCTATCCCAGAAAAATGTTCGGAAACAAAAAGCGATGATTAATACCATATTAGCCTTGGTGGTACAATTGGACCAATTACTTTCCAAATCACAGGAGCGCCAATCTCCGTTTTGGTTGTAGAGGGGTTGTTTTAGCTTTGCTTTCTCTGGTGTCTGATTTTAAAATAGCCTTTCAAAAGAACATACATTATTTTGGAATTCGAAGATTGTCAACGAAGCGAATAAAACTGTTTTTCTTCTTTTTCTCGCGTTCGCAATTATAGCACTTACGTGATTTGGAAAATAATCGGTTCAATTTTTCCTGGCCGTTTTTTCTTAATTTTGACTTCTTCGCGAATTCGCAGATTCCCGTGCTGGGGGAGTCGGGGAGACGGGAGTGTGAGGGTGAGGGGGGATGTGCGCCGAAGGGGAAGGGGGAGGTCGGGGCAGGACGGACGTGAGGCGATTAAACGAACCACTTCCGTTTCCGTTTGGAGCCAATCTATCACGCTATTGCCACGATAGACGAGAAAATCCCGTTTGTCAAAATCACCCGCAGCTGCACGCGAGGATCATTTATAATGCGCGAAAATAAATTAATAAATCCGAGTATAAATAACATTGAAAAGTAAAAATAAAAATAATGGACGTGGTAGTATACGGCTCCAAACCGTGTATGGGGCTTTCCATAAAACACGTAACACTTTCGGGGAGGGGGGAGATATCGGAGCCATATTACCTTACACTTTAATGATGTATTCCCCCCCCCCGTTTTTTACAAGATAATTAAAGGTTCTTTCCCATATTCTGTTTTTCATTGAATTATTTCAATATTTTTTTTTAAAATATTTGTTAACTTTCTCTTTCAGGGGGACAAAAGGGAGCTTTTAGTATTTGAGGGGAGTGTAGCGCTGTCTTACATAGTGAAAGAAGAGAGAGGATAAAACGCTCAACTTCAACTCAATCATAGCATAACTCAATCTTCAGCAAAGTTAATTTTAGTGAGGTTATTAACATTCAAAGCAACTAGACACGAGGAACTTTAAAAAAGATACAATCTACTAATTTTCGCCCAAAATAGGCAGTTTCCGTCAACTTTTTGTAGAATGAGTGAGCCACCCACACAACATTCATAGTGACGAGTTGAAAGGGCAAAGCGCACTCAGCTGAGTACTTGAATAAAAGGGATAGCGTATTAAATTGGGTCATGCATGGTTGATCCGTTTGGGCAAAAAAAATTGTAAAATGGATCTTACAACCAAGATTCTCAATTTTTACGACAGCGGTATTTTGAAGCGAATGGCTGAGCTCCTCTTTCATCATGGGAACGTGGGCAATTCGCTTAATTTACTTCTGGAGTAATTATGAGTTCTTGTTGAAAAAAAGAAGTATCCGTTTAGCTCAATGCTTATTTCATTTTAATGAGTTGAAAAAAAAGCACGCGAGTTGCAAAATCACAAAAAAGAAACCTCCAGACAGGCGCACATCCTTCGAATCACCGCTGTAAAATGATACGATCGACACAAGAAGAAAAAAACATAGATCGATAACTCATGAAATACAAAGTTTAAAAAACGCAACTCTTCCAAACTTGGCCTCCTTCTTTTTTTTGTATTTGTCTTTTTTGTGCTCGTTCAAAAAAACGGAGACTGAGTTTTCAGACAAAAAGGGTGTCAAATTTTTTTTAATGTCTGGGTGAATTTTCATCTCATTATCCAAATCACGAATCTTCATTTTCACCGATGATGATTCAGTTTTCATTCATAGATGTAATTTTTTTTTTATTTTGCTGTGCGGCTGAATAATTTTTCTCTCATTATATGATAAAAAAAAAAGATCAAGAGACTTTTTTCCAGTGAACGTAAAAAAGCTCTTTTTTTTGTCGATACGTCTTCTCAAACCATCGAAATATTTCGAAGAAATCAACAGATTTTTGCATCAGATGGACCCTTGCCCCCCCCCTCCTCCGTTTTCTGTCGACAATGTAAGAAACGCATCCCTTGTCCCGCCCTGCCGGAAGACTCAAATTATGGCATTCGGTCTGCGATTGGACTGTTCATGAAAAAAGAACTATGTGGGAATACATTCAATCAAAAGGAGCTACGTATATATAATTTGCAGGCTAAACAGCTCCGTTTAATCTAATCCAGCTGCACATGGTTCCGTTCAGCATAAATACGTACATTTTCAGGTTCTTTTTCCGGATCTTTAGCTCGTTTCCGGTTGGCATCCGCACAGAGGGAGCTTCTTCGGATCCGGCCGAGCAAAGTTGAAATTCACTGCGACTACGATCAATCGCGATGCGATAAAGTGCGAGGAGAGACGTCTGGCAGGTCGATTTATTAGGCAATCGATAGGATCGATTTTTATCGATGTCGTGCATGCGTCCAGGGCGCCGGGATGCAGAATGCGCCTACTGCTTCCTGAGAGCCTACTATACGCAAAACGCGTAGCGCCAGAGAGGAGGACGACGGATGAACGGACAACGGAAGGAAAAACGCGATAATCGCATATTATTGAATTATAAATTAAAAAGCTACTTGAGTCTGGAAGCGCGGACGAGACAGGAAGTGCTCACTTGGAAGTGTCCCCCTCCTCCAGGCGCGCGGATAAAAAAGGGTAAAATATCGCGTTAGTGTTAGGGGAAACCGCGATATATGCATTTCTAGGCATATCGACGGTGAAACTACCAAACCACGTATCTCGTTTGCGGTGTTTAAAAATCTACGCTCACATTTTATTTTTTTGAAGTATAGACCGAATCAATATCATTCCTTGAAATAATCACGGAATTTTCTCCGCACAAAGAGGAAAAATCACAGAAATTTTCAAGACTGGGTGTTAAGTAGTTTTTCATTTAAAAAATAAAGTATGACAGGAAGTCTGCGACGTCGCAAACCGAGATACGTGGTTTGGTAGTTTCACCGTCGATATAGGTTTGTCTCAGACAACTGTTTCCGTCCAAAGGGAAAACGGGACGATCCTATGGGTTGAAACGAGAGGTTGTTATCTACGAATTGTGAGGGCAAAAACTGAGATTTTTAATAATATTGTCATAATTAAATTTGAAAAAAAAAAAAAAAATTAAAAGTGGGAATGACTGATGTGGTTTGGCTCGTTTCTGCTAAGCGTGGTCCACTTGACTGCAATTGCACCGCCATATTGCAAAAATGGCAGCACTGAACGGTTTTATGGAAGAAGGGCGTTTCCACGAACATTTTAAAAAAAGTCATTTTCTGCCAAATATTTTTGACCCTGCGCCTGCTTGTGTGACCGTAGCTATTACAGATGATACGTAGAGCGTCTGTTGATCTCCAGACGGACAAGAATATGAAGAATTGTCGAAGAAATCGAGTTTTCTTTTTCCGGTTTCCTCGGGTTCTTCTTGTTCTTCATGTCTTCTGTGTGTCCGCTGCGCCCTCCTTAAAATGACCCGTTCAAGTATGACTAACTTTAACCCGGCAAGTTTGATGTCCTTTTAAAATTTGCTTTGTGTTGATATTAAATTCTAGATCATAACACCTTCCGAATGGAGTGGTTGGTTGGAAGGGGTCAAACCATAATTTCTTACCCTCCGGAGCAACGGGTGGTTCGATTGCAACGCGAGGACGCTAAGGCGGTTCCAAGATAGAGGATAAATATTGAATAAAACAGAGATAATAGACTCGCACGTTTTTCAATTTTCGATGGTGTTTGTCGTGGCACCCGCGTGCTGATGCTCATACCTTCGGAAGCTTTCAATTACAGAAGAAACTCGAGTGACCTTCAGAGATCTGAATTCCAAGCAAGTCGAGGAGGTATGTCGAATCTCGCAACACGACAGCTTTCATGCGATGAGTTTCTTATACTACTTTCACTCTTTGTTGACAAAATACGCTGTTTTTGAATTCTTAAAATTTCCACTTTGATGGTGGATGGGAAATTGAGAGTCTATGGATTTATCGGGTAAAAATATGACAATTATGAAATGGTATCATGCGCGATCTTACTCTGCCCGCCAGGGGCGGACTGGTAGTCGAAAAGTTAGGAGGCAACCTAGATTTGGGGGCCCCTCCTGTCGTTCGGGGGCCCTCCCCCGGAAAATTTGGAAAAGTTCAAACTTTTTAAACGCAATTTTAAGCATTATTGGAGTCAAAGTCTACAGTATTTGAACTTCATAATAACCCATTCTCAGGATTATGCGGGGGCCCCTTCATCACATAAGCTCTAGGCGACCTTTCATGTCTCTTAGAGACAAATTTTCAAGGATTTTGGGCCCTCTTAGTGACTGAAAAGGATAAAAAAATTACAACCTCACGGGGAAAAAACCATAACTCGAAAAAAATTTGCCGCGGGGGCCCCTTCGGGACCTACGCGGCAAATTGTTAGGAGGCGATCGCCTCCCCGCCCCCATGGCCAGTCCGCCCCTGCTGCCCGCGGCCCGTCAGAAAATGTGGAAAATACTCGTAGAGTCCAAAGATCTTCGGATATGTTGTGGTAAAAGTTTGAGTCTCTTTGTGTGAATTGACTGACGTACTACGTCTGATGAAGAATCAGTATGCTCATGTGTTCAACAAACGATTTTCAGAACACAATTTTACGGTTTGATGCAAGCAACGATATTTTAAGGTTTAAAGGCTTTAGGTTTAAATGGCAGATCAATCGATTTATTGCAAAGCACGCCACGCCACAGAAAAGCAAAAATTCGGAGGGAGTCTTATTAGCGAGAAATTTTTGGGAATATATAGGACTCTACGAGCTCATAGGGATTATAGGATTTGGGGATAAGGATTTTTGGGAATTGCGCCCAACTCATAAATTTCTGTCGGATACACGATTCGGACAAAACCGCAAGAGGATAACAGCAACTTCCAGTTCCACAACCAGAAGAAAAAACAAACAAAACTTTTTCGGCCACAAGGAAGCGCGCGCGCGCGTGTGTGCAATAAATCCTGAATTCTCCCCAATTTTTGTGATCTCCCGAGTTCTCCACTCCCATGATTCGGGGGTATGTTCAGCAGTGGCGTAGCGCGCTTTGCGATATATCGATTGATCTGCCACTTAAGCCTACGGAAAAGGATCGATAAACAGGGTGTTCGTAACGAACACCTTTATAATCGATTCTTAACCGCAGCTTCAAATGGGGAAATATCGATAATCGATCATTAACCCGCTGATGTTCAGCAGAGCGCCAAGACGGATTCGAATAAAACCGAAGAATCTAATTAAGAGGCGGAAAACAAAAATATACGTTTCGTCCCCGAACGAGGCGCTCGAGGCGGCAAGAATTCTAACTTAGCGGCCCGTAACTTGTAAGTTACGATCCGTAACATCCTGCGTTCGGAAACTGGGAACAGTAAAAGCTTAACTTAATTAAAGGCTTGCATTTTTTCGTGTCCCTATCTTCGGTTTTAGGGGGCAGAGCGCCTTGCGAACGAACAATGTGTCGACAAGAGAGATACCGTTTTACGGTTTTAGGAAGTTCTCTCATTGGTCGTAAAAAAGATGAGTCCTAGGAATGATCCGATGACTCGGGTTTACAGCTCCTTAGTCTGCCCGGCTTTTTACCATAATACGGGAATTAGGAAATTCTTCAAAATATAAAAATTAATTGACCGCCGTTGGCGCTCTCGGAAATAATTTTTGAGCTAGAGCCTACTTTGTTGCATCGCTGCATTTGAGTTATTAATTTGCGAGCGTCGACGTTTCGTCACGTGAAAAGAGTTCAGATGCTCGTAAGAACTCGCCGACTGTCTCCTGCTTGAAGTTGGGTAGAGTTTAGATACGAATGCTCGTACCTAAAAGTAGAGTACCTTCATAGGGAGAGTATGGACAACTCGATTTGGGTAGCTCATAGGGCCCAAAAAGGGGACGCCGTGAAAAACGAAAATGACTAGAAAAGTTCGCTGCCAACCTATACATTTGAAAGATTAATCAATCGGGCCGACAGCGCATTGTAAACAAGCGTATTAAAGGATTAAGACTTTAAAACTGAGTAAATTTGCGAAATCAAGGTTTTATTCGAGTTTTTACAATTTTTGATCAGTGTGCCTACTCTCGGAGTTTAAATTAGTGCCACTGGATAATTCGAGCTCATAGGATGGCTGCCTTTGTGGGCTTCAAGAGCTACATGACCTGAGCAAACCTTACCTCCAAATTTGCGAGTTGTCCATGCTCTCCCCAGGGCCGGATTAAGGGGGTGGCCACATGGGCCACGGCCCATGACGACAAAATTTAGGGGGCGGCAAATTTTGCAATCTTTTGGAATGTAAGTATCAAAAAATCAGAGAAAACCATCGGATTCAGAAAGTAAATTACAAACGAGAAAAGGCGACAAAATCTCTCATTTCATGAGAATAAAAGTATAGTAATTTCTAATTTTGTCGTCTTTCGGTGATACAAGAGACAACACCTTTGATTAGTCGAGTTAAGAGAGAAACCGTCACGCAATTTGACCTGGAACGAGGCGGTGCGGCGGTCGGCATGAAACACATAGCGCCTACAAGACTACATGAATACTTCACGCATTGCGTCAAACACACTGCGGTCAGCAGCAGTCGGCTTGACCGCTAGAAACGCATAGCGCCTATACACTGAGAAAAAACTATGGTTTATAAACCTATTAGAGGTAAATATGGAACACCTATAATAGTCGTAAATAAACTAATGATTCTCGGTCTGTGAACCATACTAAGGTCTCTGTACCTAATTAAGGTACCCCGTACCATAACTAAGGTATATGTGCTATTATTATATGGGCAATAGCGCGAGTTGTGGTCAAAATGGTCCCTCAAGAAGTTAAAAAAAAAAATCAATATAAACCTAAACATCTATATATTTTTGGAATCAGTATAGTATCTAGTCTACGATTTTATACGTGGTCGTAATTGTTCCTGAGTTTTTTTGCCTTTACTGGGACTTCTTTTGTTAGAAAAAACTGTAAATTCTCTCGACCGTAACGCAGTTAGATTTGAGCTGTGGCTTAAACATTGCACCTACCTTTAGCTCTAAAATGCCGTTTTTCAGTAACCTGTAGGTAGACCTAAAATAATTTTAAAAAAAATTAGGAGAAAAAATATTTTTTTAAGTAAAAAATTGGCACTGAACACCAAAATTGTCCATGAAAACGAATAATCATTTCGATGCGAATCCTCAAATTTATTTATAGCACAGAAAAGTAGTAACTTATTGTATTAATTTTAATTATCATAGGTTCAGAGTGCGAGATAATCGTTTAGTGATGAATAAGAAGTACTTTTTTTCATAAAAAATAGCATTTTAAATACGTGAAATTAGCGTTACGGTCGTGAAAAATTTGGTTTTACCCAGTTACGGTCGTGAGAGACTCAGTTACGGTCGTGAGAATTCAATATATATGTAGAGGTACTACTATTAGTGGTGTTCCATATTTACCTCTAATAGGTTTATAAGCCATAGTTTTTTCTCAGTGTAAAACTTCATGAATACTTCACGAATTGCGCAAAACAGTGTGTTCAGCAGCGGTCGGCGTGAAACGCATAGCGCCTACAAGACTGCATGAATACTTTTCGCATTGCGCCAACACAGTGCGGTCGGCGCGGCGGTGGAAGTTCAAATTTTTAACCACATTTATGTTTGTTCTTTCATAATGTTTCGTTCTTTTTTATAAACGGAAGGCCTTATCCAAACAGGGGTGGGTTTACGGAACTGAACACTTGTTAGTGTTGACAGGGCTTTAACAAAAAATGTGCCCGACACGAGTAAACGCCTTGGCCTCCACAGTGTCACAAACGGGAATAAAGATTACATTTTCACCAATTGCAAAGATTAAAATCTGGAATGGACCGCGGAATTACGGGTTCGACGAGGAAGAAACGGAATGAGAGCGGGAACGGAGAAAAGAATTTGAGGATGAGCCGATTAAAGATGACGAAAAACTTTCAATTTGTGTAATCTTTATTCCCGTTTGTGACTTTACGATGGGGTGTTGTCTGAACTCTCAGTGTAAAGGGACTCTGGCCTGGAGGAGTTGGAAATGGGGATGGGGCTACGGTGGCTAGGACTAGGGGATGGTAGAGTACCTATATTGAGAGAGTATGGTCACTGGTCCCCATGGAGAGGCTTAGGACCCAAAAATGGCGGTGCTTTGTTTTGGTATTTGTGGATGGAAGGGGGGTCATTGCCAACTTTTGACGGTTATCACCAACCGCACTTGCTGCCAACCTTACTACATCTAAGATAATTTTTCTCAAAAATTGCACACGATTAGCCTTAAAAATATGTAAAGATGTCGCAATAGTGCATTTGAGTAAATTTCTCGTTACGATAAGCAAAGAAAACTACATTTTGAGTCATTTTGCATTACATTACTTTATCGCGTCCGCCATTTTTGGGTCCTAAGGGCTCCATTCAGCCTAAGATGGCTGACCCCAGTGGCCATACTCTCTCAATATAGGTACTCTACGGGATGGAGGCTAGAATGCTCCACGGCGTCCTTCCCGTTAAAAGGATGACGTGCGCACTCCACACTCCGCAGAGTGGAGACAGGAGACGCATAGCTAAGTGAGTTGCCGCGTCTAGCCTCTCGCTCTCACAATGAGACTGAATTCGAAGAAAGACCCGCGACCCGCGAGATCCAGCCGAGAATAAGAATCGAGAGCCGGCTCGCCGCGGTTCCTCGTCGGTCGACGTCGGAGTCGAGTGATGCTAGGTCGCGGCGCGGCGCGGCGCGCCACGCCGAGGACCACGACGTCAACGGCGACGTCCACGACGCTCTCGAGACGCAAGATGACAACTCAGTTTCTGCCTAGAAAACTCCACGCCCTCCTCAATTTGCCGCTAAACCCACCGCCGCCGCCGTTTCCAGGAACATCCGCCGGACCGAGTACCTAAATAAGGAAAGTATCAACGACGTTCACATTTTAACACTTAAAATTAATCCAAAATCCAACACGGCGCTAACTCGTCCTAGTGAAACGTAGATGTGGTAAAAAAAAATAAAAAAAAAAAATAAATATAAGGTAATTCGCTTCATACTAAGCAGATATTTCACTAAAATTTGCACAAAATCCTTACAACCGTCTATAAACAACTAAATTGACCAATTTAATTTGGCAATAGCTGATGTGGCTTGGTTCCTTTCTACTTAACACGGTCCGTATACGCTCTTACCAAGGGTGCAAAAACTTTTCGACCGTACGACCAGGCGTGGTGCAAAATAAGTCAAAGCGCACAACCTCGGACCAGAGCGCCTTCAAATACCATGATACTCTACGCTTTGCCAGGAAGTTAGTTTAGTTGCCTACCAGACTCGAGCCCAACTAACAAAAAAATCACGGGTTTCAGTCGAGGAACCAATGTCGTCAATGCACCGCATGCACTGAAGAAAAAGCGACTACATCAATTCGAGACAAAATAATCTGTGTTCTCTTTTTGTTTCCTACTTCTAAAATGGCGGTCAATTATTGACAGAGAAATATTTATGAAGTCAGACAAAGGCCGACAATGTTACACTCATTTCCATATACATATGAACAAATGATTTCGCGCAGTTTGATGCATACTGCTTGATTCTAAGTGATTGTAGAAAACATTTTACGAAACTTTCCCAAATCAATTTAGTGTGTTTAAAAAGTCAATAGAGGCTTTCTTAGGAAACAATAGTGACTACACTTCGTTAACAAAAATGCATATTTTCTTTCATCAAAAGTTTCCGAGGTGTTGGATTTTGGACTAATTATAAATGTTATAATTGGACTCGATATAAATGTTCTGAGTGAACTTTCCTACTCAAGTGCTTCCGAAACAAATGCCTGCTAGTCTGATAAAGGCAAATTCTTAGTGCGTAGGCTTTTTTGGTCTTCTTTGTGTTGCATAGCCCTGCCCTTAAAACGCCTGCATAATCAAGAAATCACAAAACGCAGATTTGTTCAATATTTTCTCGTAAAAATGAGAACTGCGAGTAAAAAGTAAGTTGCACAGTACCAGTTTTCTTTATTTAATGAATCAATTTTTCCACAGTTTGGCGATCGCAACTGACTCTTTTCACCGACAATGAGCCAACTCTGCCAGTGACATTATCCTCATTGATTCGATTTACATTTTCAATCAATTTAAATTTGAATGCATATGAAATCCAAGAACAATTTCAGTCGTTTGAGAATGAGTCATTAACTATTATTATAGGTCATAGATCCGGTGATTTAATTGGTCAGCAAGCTGCTGTGCGCCTTGTCGCATCGCGTTGCCAGGAGCATAGCGTGACGCTGTTGCAAGCTGGTCCTGTCAACTGAAGAATCCTCCGTTTGAACTTTAAACTTATTCGTTGGGAAAACTGCATTTCTAAGCGGTTCGTCAACGTTGCGCGATGGCATGTCGGTGCTTATGTGTCTGGTATGCGAGTGCAACACTATGCACTAAAACAGTCCGGCATGCAGGTGCGCCCACTGTTGACAAACTGGCTCTCATTTCTATTCGAGCTTGGTGCTTTTCGCGGGGTCAAATCCCCGACTCCGAATGAATTAAAAGGATCGGACTATTTGGACTTCATTTTGCAATTCGGAGCTATGACTTCCGACCCATCTGCAAAAGCACTTATCTGGATAGAGAAACTAATGGTACATACGATGGTTTTAAACTGAGGCACAATTTATAGTTCCTAATTGCAAAATGTAGTCGATTGATTACCAACTACCAGGGGCGTTTCCTCCACATACGGAAAGGAAGCTGTCTTTTTCAAGAAATTAGACACATCGGAATAGAGCGGGCTCTTTTGGGAACTAGCACCTACATAGTAAACCGTACAAATCATGAAAATTGGCTCAGCAGAGCGATAGAACCAAATTGGACCGCGCTAAGCAGAGAGGAACCAAGCTGCATTAGCTATTGCTTTTGACTGGGCAATTTCATTTTTCACAAGAGGACGTTTGTGTGGATTCCTTTGAAATTTCCGAAGAAATGGCTGCTTTTTATATGCAGATTTTTTCCTGAAATTTGCACAAAAGTCCGCACATCCGTTTTCATGTAAAAAATTAAATATTCTAATTAAATTTGGTAATCTTAAAATTAAGCTACAAGTTTAACTCGCTTTTATAGCGCTCAACAAGTTTAACTACAATCATTATAAAAATAAGTAATGATCCAGTTGTTACTTTTATACACCCTTATGTACATACACTAATATAATTGTATATATTTCTTCCTAGGAAGGTTACAATAAATAAACTCTTTAAAAAAAATTAAATTTGGCAATATCTGGTGTGGCTTGGTTTCTTTTTGCTTAACGCGGTCTTGTTGTAACAGTAATGATAATGTAAGGGTTGGAAAGTTCGTACTGCTTTCGTAAGGAAGAACGCCGTATGACCATTCGAAAGTTGCCAAATTTCCCCGGATAAAACGTGTATTTTTAAGGAACCTTGTGCATATTTTTCCTCCATATTTCAAGATATTTCAGATAAATTTACAAACAAAATTTGATCTGAAAAATTTGAAGAAAATAATTCACAATTTTCCCAGTAAATTCGTTTTTATATTTGAGGAAATATGGCAGCGTCCATAGGCTCATACGACGTTTTTCCTTAGCACTGGGGTATAGTATCATATAGTGATTGTGTAAGTGAAACTTTAAGTTTCGTGGAATACCGAGCTTCTTGCGGCAACAAGCCTTCAACAGCGGAGATAAATGACCATAGGGACGTATTTCTGCCAAACGGAACTATGTGCATTGAGGCATGAGCCCTGAGACACATAAGAATATGTGCATGAGAGAGCTCACGCCATAATGCACATAGTTCCGTTTGGCAGAAATACGTCCAAATAAGCTCAAGCCGAATGACTGCAGCGTTGGATTCCTATTTCTTCTTGTTTTAAGATTGGCTTTCACTACGTGCAGTGCGCTACGTAACGAGGGATCTCCAGGTTTCAGGGTTAAAACATGGAAAGAGATCCGAATCGCTTGGTCCGGATGGTGTCAACTCACTTGGTGGCTCGAGATAAATCTTCGTAAAAAATAAGCTTTTCGGAGAAAACGAGTGAGACTCAAAGTTGTCAGACTGCTCGATAGTTATGGGGAATTGGGGACACTCGATGTATGTGTCCATTACTCACGTCTCATCCGGAGAAAAAAGCCAAAGACAGGTGCTGCGGCTTGATTATTGAATCGATATCGATTCGGCGTGGCATGAATGATCAATTATCCATATTTCCTCATTTGTAACTATGGTGAAGAATCGATAATTGAGGTGTTCGCTGCGAACACCCTGTTTATCGATCCTTTTCCATAGATTCAAATGGCAGATCAATCGATCTACCGCAAAGCACGCCACGCCACTGATATCGAATGACCTTGATCGATAAAAAGCATTACTAAGATAGGGATTTATCGATCAAGATCTTGGATAGCGATTCAACAATCGACCCGCAGGTGGTGCAGGGGAAAGAATAAATCATAATAGCCCTATTCTTCCCTAATCTGCATACACACGTTCTTAATTTCTTTCCCTAACTTCTGTGAAATTTAAATTCGTAGATTCATATTCAAAATATTAACCATGATGTTCGCTTTGAGTTGGTATCGATCTGGAATAATGGATGGGATCGGCAACAAGGGTTGGAGGTCGATAAATCACCGAAACAAGTTCCAGGTACTTCTTATTCCCGGACCTGCTTTCCGATCGATCCATCGATCCAACACACTGATCAACTGGCTAATGCAGGCGCTCTGAAATCGGCATCGAATTAACAAAACGGGCACATGAGAATATGAAAATATACAACCCATCCATACGAGGGGCCCATTCGGTTACTTACACTGAGCAACTCCACTTTATACCCTCCTATCTCTCTTCCTGGCCGAATTGCTCTATAGAATTTTGGATGGAATTAAAACGAGTTTTCTGGAATTTCGAAATCGCAAGACTTTTTCCGGTTTTCAAACACAAAATTCCTTAACTCGTGAATGAAGTTTCAATGTTTTTTGGGGAGGAGGAGGGCAGGCTCTCTAGTGAAAACGCTTTTTACGAACAATTTGTAGCGCGATAGTTTCTTGAAACTGAAAATAATTAAATTTTTGGCCTGAGGAATTAAGTTCTAGGTGACTTTTCAAGGACAAAATTCCCTGACTTTTCCACGGTTTTAATGACCGTTCAAGAACACGTCACCCTGTAATACCAGTGGCGAACAGTGGATGAGAAAATAACACTTCACCAAGACGGTACAAGGTACAATGGAGGAAACATGAGTAAGTATCGCTTGATTAGAAAATAGCCGCAGATATAATATACATAAAGAAAAGGGGGAACGAATGAAGAAGAGGGGAGAGGAAAGGAGGGAAAGCGCGGGCGCCAATGAGATAATCGCTATCGGTGAGCTTTGATGCTTACAACGCTGTCGTGTTGGAGAAGAGCAGAAAGTACATTCTGGGATGGGCCTCGAGATACATATGAGTACGTGCTGGACATGGCTCATGTAGAAATGCGCTTACGACTCACTTCTGTAACACGACAGTGCATGACAGCCACAGACCCCCTCTAGCCCCCCTTGAGTCTCATTTTATTTCAATATAAACACCTGGACCCACATGGACACAACGAGAGTCGATACTTCTGCTCATGTTGTGGTGGGTGTTGGGAGATTAAGCCAACTTGTGTCAGCGCACTCTTCATCAAAGATAGACAATTTCATGGACAATATTATTTTTCAGTACTCTCTATCCAGAAACGTACGAATTGATTCACAAATACCTCATTGAGGAACCGAACCATAAAAAACTGTTTGCCACCTGCAAACACGATTCAGCAGGGTTTATTTATCTTGTGATTATAGTTCTTGGAATTGCATATTTCTGCGAATCAGAGATATTACAGGAGTTCATTCAATAACTGCCTTTCTGTCCCTTTAGTGGGACCGCTGGTGCGCGGTTGCTCAAGATTGGGAAAATGTACACGAACGTTAAGTAGATCGAAATACACAGAGGAAAATACAGATTGTCGAAATGTCTGACATCCTCGCGATAAGATGTTGATGACGCAAAGACTTGAGTGGGTACAAACTTTTTGTCATCGTTTTCTCGAAAATTGAGGTTTATTTAAAGTACTCATACTTCAAAACATTTCTATGATCGAATTGAATTTATTACTTAATGTTTCTATAAATATACAGATATGTAGTTGGTTCTAAAATTTTACCAAGCCGATTTTCATGATTTTTTTGGCGATCTATCAACGCTAGTCCCTTAATGAACCCGCTCTATTTAGATTAAGTCAAGAGAGCCCCACGAAGCGAACTTTAGGGGCGCAAAGCGCTTTCCATGGGATGCGCTGCGGGCCACGTACCTCCGTTTGCGATATTGCAGAGTTCTAGTCATACTTAATTTCTTCTTTGGCAAACTAGTCAAGGCGATTTATTGAAAACTTTCTTGGTTTTTTCTCTCTCTTAGTAGAATATTCTGTATAAATTACAGTTGTAAAGTAGGCTGGTTTCTCTTGGAAAAAGTAATATAAGAGCGGGCATTTCCAAACACTGCCGTGGAGAGACGTGGTTCAGCACTTTAGTCATGGATACGAAAGGCGTAGAATTGATGGTGTGTCGGTGGAAGCTGCACTGAAAAAAAAAAAGTTTGATCATATGAACCGAATGTACGGTGTTCAATATCGACCGTATTGTTCCGTTCATGCGACCGCTTTCTTGGTTCTGGGAACCGTATCCTCGGTTCGTCCAACCGAGCTTTTTCGTTAGTTCTGTTCGGTTGCATGGACTAAAGATACGGTTCCCAGAACCGAGAGTGCGTTTGCACGAACCGAACAGTACGGCCGATATTGGACACCGTACATTCGGCTCACAGGACCGAAGTTTTTTTTCTGGGTGTGGCCGCAATGCTTTTTCGTTAGTTCTGTTCGGTTTGAATGCTCGGTTCCATGGACCGAAGATACGGTTCCCAGAACCAAGAGTGCGTTCGCATGAACCGAACAATACGGCCGATATTGAACACACTGGAAAAAAAAACACATTGGATCTAGAGTCCAGACTCTTAAAAACATCGACAAGAAAAAGTACTCTTGATTCGATCAGAATCTAGCTTAAATCAAGAACCAAGCCTCCTAATTTAAGCGGATTTCGTTTTGATACAAGCAAAAATCCGATTGAATCAAGAGGATTTTTTCTTGTCAATGTTTTCAAGAGTCTAGACTCTAGATCCAATGTGGTTTTTTTCCTGTGCACCGTACATTCGGTTCATATGACCGAAGTTTTTTTCTGGGTGTGGCAGCGATGCTTTTTCGTTAGTTCTGTTCAGTTCGAATGCTCGGTTGCATGGACCGAAGATACGGTTCCCAGAACCGAGAGGGCGTTCGCATGAACCGAACGATACGGCCGATATTGAGCACCGTACATTCGGTTCGTATGACCGAAGTTTTTTTCTCGGTGTGGCAGCGATGGTTGAGTTGCAAGTTTGTCGGGAAGGCGGTGGCGGTGGGGTCCGAGGTCCGGATCCGGCGGGAGAAAGCGAGGAGCAGAAGCGGGCCCCCGGCTTCGACTCCGGAATCAGAATCCCAAATGAAGACGACCCGCACCGCGCCGCACCGCGCCGAGCCGGCTAGAAAAACCTTTTTCGGGCAATTAGCCTTAATTTGCTGCTAATTTGGGCAGATTCTCGTCAAAAAACGAATAAATTATCAATCAAGCGGGAGTGAAGAAGCCACCTCTGCCATACGTCGACAACGCCTGACTCCTCCTCCACCTCATTCGCGACTCACCTTCCTCCACTCCGACTCGGTCCCCCGTTCCGGCTTCAAATGAGATTCCTAAAAAGCCGACCGACCCGCCAGCGCCAGCTCAGACCCTCAGCCAACGTCGACTAGATTTCCAGCCATAGAAACGACGACCCCGTCCAGAAACAGGAGACCCTCCACTGGCCCCGTGGTGACAGGAGGAAGCTTTTACTTTTGGTTTCAACATTTCCTTGCGGAAAATGGAGATGTTGCGTGTGTGAGGAATTTGCGATTTGACTGTTGATTCTTCTGTAAAAGTCCGCGAGAAACACGATGCCACTGGTTTTCTCTGAAATCAACTCCCAAGCTCAGAAAAAGCTCTCAAGTTGAGGCTAAACTGGAGGGGATATCCTACGCTATCCTGAGAGTCCACCTCTACATCAAGACAAAGTCTCCATGCGAAGATAGGGAGCAAGTACACTGACAGGGCTCTCACATTATTTGGGGGCTCCAAAACTGAAAACACGGCAACCCTGCTGATGTTCTTTCCCTATCTTTGCATGGAGAATTTGTCTTGATGTAGAGGTGGACTCTCAGGATAGCGTGGGGTATCCCCTCCATTTTGGCCTCAACTTGAGAGCTTTTTTGGAGCTTGGGAGTTGATTTCAGAGAAATTCTTCATTGGACACTTCAGAACTGTTAAAAATCATCTTTCTCAATAATGATTTTGGGACATTTTCTCTGGTATTTCACCCACGTCACACGTGACATCACCATCTAAGTCTTCTTAGTCATGAGAGCGCCTACTTTTAGGGCGGCGACCAAAGTTGAGCCTGGGGCGCTTGAGACTTGGATCCGGCGCTGACTCGTGCAACATTCTGCCTGTATTCACCGGACGTCACTCCATGCACATGCAGTTGCACACGTGCCAATTGAATAAATGACGATGACTCACTCACTGCACAGGACATATTCATCCCTCCCCTTTCACTCCAGCCTCTACTCGGGTTCTTTTCCTTATCAGGAATCCGTGAAAGGGCAAAATAAATATGACCGCATCCGCGGTGCCAAGGAACCTTATCTTCCGCAAATTCTAATTTGAGCTATTGGTGCTACTGCATAAAGTAAGAAAGTCTGGAAATGGCGCAAGTTTGACTCTGAAAGCTTGGGGGGATATGACGTTCTTCAGCTCCAAGATAAACAATCCTATGATTTTGGTTAATATTTAAGTTCAATGGAGATGTTGCATGTGTGAGGAATTTGCGATTTGAGTGCTGATTTTTATGTAAAAGTTCGGGAGAAACACAATGGTGCCACTGGTTTTTTCTGAAATCAACTCCCAAGCTCAAAAAAAAGCTCTCAAGTTGAGGCCAAAATGGAGGGGATACCCCACGCTATCCTGAGAGTCCACCTCTACATCAAGACAAATTCTCCATGCAAAGATAGGGAAAGAACATCAGCAGGGTTGCCGTGTTTTCAGTTTTGGAGCCCCCAAATAATGTGAGAGCCCTGTCAGTGTACTTGCTCCCTATCTTCGCATGGAGACTTTGTCTTGATGTAGAGGTGGACTCTCAGGATAGCGTAGGATATCCCCTCCAGTTTAGCCTCAACTTGAGAGCTTTTTCTGAGCTTGGGAGTTGATTTCAGAGAAAATCAGTGGCACCATCGTGTTTCTCGCGAATTTTAACGTAGTATTCCGGAGTTAAATCGCAAATTCCTCACACATGCAACATCTCCATTAAAGAGGCTTAAGGAAGGGGGGGGGGGTGTCCAGACCTCCTGGACGATATGTAACCCTTGCGTTAGGTATAGAGCGAACGGTAAAGGGTGGATGTTGCGTCGGGAAGAACGGAAATGAAAACCGGGATCCTTTTTTTCGAAGATGGTGAGGCTGAGGCAGCAAGCACTGGAGCCAGCATCCGAGTCGGTGGTGGCACACATGCACCTATGCACGGGCAACGGGGAGATGCCCGACATGCAGACACCGCAGCCCACTCCGCAGCCCCATGATGGACCCTTCTATCCCGGCTAATGACACAATTGAGGACCGAAACCCATTAATTTTTTACCACTTTCAAATCGCGTGTTTCCGACGACGACGACGACGACACCTCCGCACAGTGGCCCGCTTCCGTTTCCGCCACCCACCCGAGCTCCAGCTCTTCCTCTGTCCAGTCGTCCCGACAGAGCCGAGCCTGGCCTGGTGTCGATTGCGATAAATCGATTCTGATGCTATTTAAACCTATGGTAAAGAATCGATTATTTAGGTGACCGCTGCAAACATCCTGTTTATTGATCCTTTTCCATGAGTTGAAACGGCATAACAATCGATTTATCGCGATTCACGCCACGCCACTGGTCGCCAGCTTCAATGACAACAACGACAACGTACGAGTTTCAGCATTCTCAAACGTGTTTCTTGACCAAAACTTGACGTAGAACCAGGATTGCACAAGTGAAATGAAAATTATGAAACATAGGAAATTTTCGTGGTATTACCATGAAATTTCAAAAAGTTATGAAAAATATGAAGACTGGAAAATTTTTTTCCAGATATATTATTTTGTCTTAAAGCTTCGTTTCTCGTCGACAAATTTTGGTTTTTTGAGTGGCTTAAAGTCAGTCTTACAGTTAAAAAAGCGTCGTTTTGCTATCGTTGAGTTTAAGGTAAAAAACGACATCAAAACAGCGTTTCTTTAACTGAGAAAAAACTGGCTTTAAGTTAGATCCGCACGGATTTGACTTAAAAAAACCAAATTTTGTCGATGACAAACGACGCTTTGAGTCAAAATAATATATCAAGAAAATTTGTTTTCAGTGAAACATATTTTCAGAAGTATGAAATACGCACTAAAACACCGAAAAGCAAAAACATAAAGGTTCTGTAAGTCGGACAAGACCGATTTTTTTACCCGTGAGCGTAAGCGTGGAAATGTAAAACTACAACACGACTCCTAATCCTCCGATTCCCTCCTCTCCCCCTCCCTCCCTTACTTCCTTCCCTTGCCATCAGCATCGAACATTATCCCTGCGGTGACTTAATCGGCTGTAAAACCCACCATCATTTGTCCATTCACAGCTTATCTATCTTCCGAGAGTCAACTTAAAGTTACTCATGGTTATTTTCGGGCCCGTAACTAAATTTAAAGACCTACCCTCATCCCCAAGAGTGGAATTAATTCATAATCTCCCCCTCCTTTTTTTAACACTTTTCACTCTCACACTTTCGAGATTTATTGACTTACGAGTATTAACTGTTCCGGGCTCGCTGACGACCGACCAATGCCCTCAGGACCTTATACCTAATAGCTGTTCAACTCTCGTTAAGTAACTCATCCATAGGCAGATTCAGCAATTTGGCAACATCGGATTGCTTCCATTTAAACCTATGCTAAATAATCGATTCTTGTCGCAGCACCTGCCCCTTCCAAATATCGAAACATTTCCATAGGTTTAAACGGAGAAAAGACAATGTTGCTGAAATCCGCTAATGAACTCATGTTTTTAGCCGTGAGGACGTTTCAAGATTTTTGAGCTCACAATCAACTTAAGTGAATAAAATATGAATTAAAGTAAAAGGTCTGCTCTTATAATGGTCTCAAAATTAGCCTTAAAGTATAAAGATTTTTACTTTTACTCGTATGAGCTATCTCAGAATAATGGGTCAGAGACACCCATTTTTTTTTTTTTTTTTTTTTTTTTTTTTTTTTTTTTTTTTTTTTTTTTTTTTTTTTTTTAATACATGTTTTGAAAGTATGAAGTGGACTGAACTTTTAGACATTTTTTCGGATTCTTTTAAAGCCCGAGTGACAAAATTACTTGGTTTTGAAAATGCAAAAATGGGACCCGTTTTTTTTATTTACTTATTTTTGGCAGGCACTGGCGTATCGAGGCGGGAGAAATGGCGTTTCACGATTGGCTTAACTCAGCTCCAGGCGAAAGGCAGCTTCGCCTTGCTACGTCCACTTGACTGTCAACGTTGGATTGGTCAAATTTCGACTAGCTTTAACTCACCTAAGAAATAATTTTTTGAACTTCATGGTTTTTGCATTTCATATTGCGTGCAAAAAACTATACAAGAACTCCGCAAAAATTCCTTGCCACTGACCCAATATGAGTTGCAACGAGCTTTGTAACTGTTCTATAGGCTGATGCTGGAATTAATTTTTCAAGTTTTGGTACCACGCAGATTTTAGCATCTTAATTCCTCATGCCAGGTCCCACTGAAGTCGGCGAAATGCCAAACGTCCGAACGTTGCGGCTAAATGAAAAATTTTCGGTTGGCTGCGAAGCATTTCCATACACAATAGTACAATGCACAATGAAACTTAATCCTCTTCTCTTCTCTACGCACACCCACGGACACTCCTTCAGAATCAAACAAGGTTAATGAGTATCTAACGTTGCGGTAGGCTTGTAACTGCGAACGTTTGTTCATTATTTGTTGTAACTGCGACCATCGTGTTAAGTGAAAGGCACCTTTTTCCATGAATAGGCTGCTGAGTTACGTGCTTGCTACTACTAACTACTAATTTGGGTACTCTTAGTAAGGCTTACACTATCTTCGAGATGGGAACTGGATCAAAAATTGACTCAAAATGGAATTTTTTTTCTTTTGAGTGACCAGCCTGTGGTCTGAAGTCATTTGTAACGCAGTTTCCAAAATTAAGATAGTCTGGGTAAAATTGGTTTTCAATTTTTTTTCACTCTTTACTCTCTACTTTGGAATCAAAGTTAATTGAAAATAGCGAGAAATTGTTGCATTTACTCTTCAGTTGTTGTTCCGACGCACTCTCTTACCTTAAGGAAGAATAATCTTTTAGGCGATTTAATTTAAACATGGCATAAGATGGGTCTTGTCTTGCCCAATTAGAGTCACAAAAAAAAAAAAATTTAAAACAATTGGGAAAAGGCTAAGCTACGAACAGTAGAGTCCTCTCCCTAGTTTGCCTCATACATGGGAAATGACTTAAAGCCAGAATTGAATTTCTTTTAACCAAATGAACATTTTTAAATTTATTCTTCTTACGGATGGAGGTTAGTAAATTCAAAAACGAACGTCCTACCGCAATTGGAGCCTTTATTAATGTGTTTTAGTCATGGTAGAGTCAGATTTTAAACATGCTAGAAGACAAAACATGATTACTATTCTAATTGAAATGCGACAATTTTGACGTGTAGAATGTGCTCATTGACTAATTACCTAAATGAAGGAGAACTGTACGTTATATGGCTTGCTTGTAACTCCATGGTAGGCTTATTTTCTCCTCCTTTTTGGGCGGTTCGGATGGTAACAGAAGCAGATCCAGCAATTTGGCAACATCGGATTTCCTCAATTTAAACCTAAGTTAAATAATCCATTCCGATCGGAGCACCAGGCCTTTCCAAAAATCGATGCATTTCCATGGATTTAAATTGCGAAAAAACGATGTTGCCAATTTGCTGGATCCGCCAATGCGCGGTAACTTTAGAGCCGGGTAGGAAGAGACGTTTTGTAGAATTCAACATGACTTCTCAAGAACCGAATTGACGTAATTGAAACTTTGAAACCCGAATTGTACACACTAATTTCTCACTCACCGGTCGATTTTGAAAGTTTTAAATGGTTTAGCGTGTAGCATTCTTACGCGTGAAATTTTAATGAGGAGACATTTGCTGAAGGTCACACTGCGTATGATTCATTGTATCACTTTAAAGTCTCATTTTTATATATAAAAAACCCGTCAAATTACACAAAGATGTAACCGTTGGTCTTTGAGAATTGATGATATAGGATGTTTGGTACGTACCTGGAATTGGCCTCCGGTATGATATCATCGACGACAACATATATCATAGCACCTGCGGCGAAGGATAAGGCATACGGTAATAAGGGCTCCACAAGAGCAACGGCAATTACACCTAACAGGCCGAAGAAGGGTTCGACCATTCCACTTAACTGTCCCCACCTGAAAACAGGACAATTTTTTCATATGACCAAAGGGACAATAAACGCAAAATCGCCTTTGAGGGTTTAGATTGGAATTCATGGATTTTCTTGTTACAAATTTCAACTATCTTCATTCACATTCTTTACGAGTATAGATGGGGGAGGGCGAGAAGGGGTTGAGAAAGGGGGAGAAGGGAGAAGAAGGGGGAGAAGGGAGAAGAAGGGGAGAGAAAGGGGGGAGAAAGGGAGAAGAGGAGAAGGAAGGGTTCCGCGGTCTGAGATGAATAATTCGGACAAACTTATTGAAAACTGAATGAGCATTCTCCTCTCACCTAAATTTTGGAGCTTTCAACCAGAAACTACTTCTTAGAGAACAAATTGATAAAATACACTAAAAACTTGGCAGGTTTTAAATCATTCGCAACTACAGCGGCAGCAATTTTGTTTTCAAAGCGGTGCAGTGTTGGCATGACGATGAACGAAAACAGGTAATCAGTGCAATTGATCTTGAGGAGGATTCTGTCTTTTGCCGAGTTTTTCATGTCAACACCAAAGGCCAAGGGTCTCACGATGAGGCACGACTTCTGGAAGCCTCCGAATGGACTCAGCCAACGATGTTGTTACTCTCTTTTGGCCTCTCAAGCTTTCATCTGGACTCCGGTGGAAAGAGCCATTGGTGAAATGCTCGAGGAATGTAAAAAAATAGAACTAAAAGAATGTGCGAAGACAGCATTCTCTAAACTTCCGGCTCACAATAGCCCATAGTGAGATTCCTCTCGAGTCATCCTGCATCATTGAATCAATACATGAAATTATGAAGGTCGCCAAGATGGAATTCACGCACTACACGTTAACATTCTCCGCATCGTCGACGCCAAATTGCCACCAGACAGCAATTGTCTCCTCTGCGGATGAGTTCTGGTGGGTTGGGATTTCATATGCGACATGGCTATAAACTCCGTGCTTGATAATGTGTTTACACGCAGAGTACCCATTTCGTTTCTTACTCCCGAAACCCAAAACTGATGACAAGATTAGACCTCAACTCTGCCGTGCTAAGGAAAAACGCTGTATGAACGTTCAGGCGATGCCAAATTTCCTTCGATGAAACACGACTTCCCCGGGAAACTTGTGAATATTTTTCTTCCAATTTGTCAGATAACTTTTTTCGCGATTTCAGCCAAAGTTCTTGAAAATTGCAGGGAAAAATATTCATGAATTTCCTCAAAATGAACATAAAAGAGAGGGAAATTTTGCAACTCCCGAATGTTCATACGACGTTTTTCCTTAGAACGGCAGAGCAGACAGGCTTCAATCTCCGTCCATTAAATAACAGTTCCATGCCTAGGGGGATTCCATGCAATGTCGTGCGAAAAATGTCTCATAATTAATCAGTGCACGATGGGATTAGGAAATAAAAGACTATGACGTCTTTTGGTTTGTTTTGAGGCAATTTATGGCTGGAAAAATTTCTACTCCGACCTATCTACCTACGTACGTGTGCGAACGCAACGTTCGCGATCTTTACCATACCTTTACATCAGATTCGCTATTTCCCCTCCATCATCTTTTTTGTATGATGGTCATGTTTTGCGATTGACTCGTAATACATCTTACGGGAAAATTTTGACTGCATGAAAATACACGAATGTCCTGGATGTTTAGAATCAACGAAAAAAAAAAAAAAAAAAAAAAAAAAAAAATTGCAGTCCAAAGGAGCACATCAATAGTGACAGTGCCAAACATCGTAGGTACCTCGGTTCGCGACACAGCGAATTCTATTTTACATTTTTCTTTTCTAAATGGCATTATCGTTGTTTCTGCACAAAATTTTGTAAGTTTTTGTGATATAAGTGTGGAGGATGAGCTCGTATGGCACATACACTCGACAATAATTATATAAAAAAAAATCAACAGGCGAGTAAGGCAAGACTTTCATATGAATTATGTATTACTGACACACAAAATGCGCTTCTCTCCTCACAAAATTTCGTTTAATATTTTTTCGTACTTCCATCAACATTGCCTGAAAATTTCGCGCGAGAAAGCCGAGCAGAATTTTCAAACAGAACTATTGGAATCGATAGTTTCCCATCGATACGTTCCAAGTTGAGTGCAGCAGGCAGCCTTAGCAAAATATAGGCGTCATGACGTCATAAGTCCACTTACATCTCTTTTAGGAAAAGAACGGGGAAAGTTTTCATTGGGTATGACGGATTTAATGGAGCAATTGAATTGGGTGGATGTATATTCTTCCTGAGTCGGATTATTTCCGTGGGTAACACTAACACATACTCAGCGTGAGAAGGCTCATCAACATCATCATGATTCAGGGCGCGGTCGACGTCACTCTTTGTGACTCATCCGACTGCGCAGTGGGCAGTATTACTCATCTTCCACCTTTATTCTTGAAAACTATTTTCAGAAAAGTCATTTCCTCCTCTGAGTCTGTGTCCACCCAACACTCATTCATACAGGTCGGTTTCCATGCACGAGTTTCAGATCCTCATGCATCCAAGTTTAAAAGCTATGAATTTCTTAGGGGATCATTTCGGGATGAGCCGATTCTACGTCACGCGGGCTATGACGTCATCAGGCGGTGCCTTTCCTCAGGAGGCCCCATTAGGTCTACATTGACATTGAGGGAGCATAGAGAAAACAAAGGAGGTGTTTGCATCTTGAGGTTTGTTTACACTGTGACGTAGGTCGGTACAACCTGGCCAGCGAAATCCGGAATTCAAAGTATGCAAAACGGATTCAATGTCCCATTATTTTGCTTAAATCAATTCATGATATATTTTCAAGCACTTTTTACAGAATGACCTTTTCCCATAAATTACACCATTTCCAAGAAAATCGATGATAAAAGTCGCTGTGCCGACCTACATCATCAAAAAAATTCCAAGATATGTTGAGGAAGCAGTGGCGTGTCGTGCTTTGTAATGTAGGTTGATCGGTCATTTAAACCTGCAAAAAAGGATCGATTAACAGGGTGTTCGCAAAGAACACCTTAATAATCGATTCTTTATCATGTCCGGAAATGGAAAGATATCGATAATCGATCATTCACGCTTCGCCACGGTGAGGGTGGCTTAGGGAGGCCATCAAAATGGTATCACAAGGACAATTTTTGCCAACCTCGACTTAAATTCTGTTGTATGACTTTGGAAATGGATCCTAACAAGGGATTACAATGATTTTCCACCGCAAAAAGTACGAGATACAGAAGAAAAAATTCCATGAATTACACCTTATGATTTTGTTTCCTAGTCTAAAAATTAGATGGGAATCTACCTTAAAATTTACAAAACTAACAATGTATTTTCCCCTAGTTTACCCCCAGTCTTATGTTTGAGGTTTTCGAGCCTGAAGCTGAGCATATGTTGTAATGTTGTACTCACCAAAAACTTTTCCATGTTGACACGCCGGCGGCATGCAAGGGAAGACTCACTGCTAGTCCCTCGGGAAAGTTTTGAATGCCGATACCAATGGCTAGATTCCTGAAACAACATATAAGATAAAGTTTAGGATTAGAATAGTGATTTTGAGAAAACTACTAATCCCAAAAATTGGAAAATCTTTTGATTAAGACAGGAAAAAAATTAAAAATTGACAGGAAAATTTTTCAATTTTCATTTTTAGCCTTGGAACTTAAATCACTGTTTCCTAGACAAACGTACATCCGTTTCAACGTTGTAAAATGCCCACTCACAAACATTATCAAACTCAAAAACATACCATTAAAAACTATTAGGAATTTCTTGTTGAAATTTTCACGGATTTTTCTCTAATAACGCGGAAAAATCAGCAAAATTTCCGACAGTAATTTCAGAGTCACATTTTGAATATCTAAATCAATTTCACTCAATGATTGCCTTTTGGTCGAAAGTGTCTCGCGTAGCTCAGTACGCAGCTGCCTCATCAGTTTTCAAAAAATCTACACTGAAAAAAATAATTAAAAACTTCTACTTTGAATTAAAACATAAATTTCTTCGATTTGTAAAAAAATTATTTGAGGTAAAGAAAATATTTTTTTTATTTATTTAAAGAAAAATTTGTTTGAGTGGGAGAATCTTTTTTTTTATTCTAATGAGGTTTTTTTTACTTCAAAGAAATTTATTTTTGGAATTGATGGCAAACTGAATTCACATTGATTAGTACAGAAAGCTCACGTGAATTAGAAAAAAATAGATTTCACTCGGATAAAATTGCCTGTAAATATAAAACGAAAAAGTGACAACTAGCGGAGGGTCTATATTATGCCTGATTGATTGATTGATTATTATAAAGGGGATGATACCACTATTCGACTACGAGAGAGCTTGTGTTGCCTACCCTAGAAATTGAAGGCAAACTGATATGACGGTAAAGTAACCTCTTCCCATTTGGTAAAAAGCTCTTATTTGTGCGTTTCGCGAATGAGCGCGCCATTTCACGATGACACCACTATTCGACCGCGTGGGAGCTCGTGTTGCCTATCCCAAAAATTGAAGGTGAATTGATATGGTGTTAGAAAAACAGCGCGAGGAAAAAACTTAAATTAATGGCTGATGAACCCAAATTTGAACTCAACCCTCATACGATCGAAAGGCAAACAATTAAAAATGTGAATAGTCTACCCGGTTCTATCAAAACTGTCAAGCCTACGATAAACTCACCAACAAAGGCATCTGACTTTTATATGGGGATTTGCTTTACCTCAAGACAATGTTATTAAAATCCAAAATAATTGTGTTCTAATTTTTTTTAAAAAAATGTGACACTAATTATTCGAATATTAATACATTAAAGTATCAAATCAAATATTTCCAGTTATCCCTATTATTTAATCATTCACCGAAATGAAATGACTGAAACATTCACCTTCAAAGTATCCCCAATCAGAATTCAGCTCGTTCTCAAGTAGGTAGGTGAGAAACTTACTGCAGGTGTTAATACAGTTTAATTTCTGAAGCGGATGCAACTACAAGATCAGGGCATCAATTCGACAAATCAGCTATATTCCTTGGTATTAGAGG
>NW_017547202.1:1641311-1729559 GCF_001854935.1 Bemisia tabaci | reverse complement strand
GCTTGGCGATGAACCCGAAAGAGCTTCTCTTCGAGGCATTTAAGTGGAAAAGAGGGCTCGAGAAACTTGCAAGCGGCGTTGCCAGGGTCACATTACTACGAAGCCTGTAGCGCTGGCCTTCTGGTCGTGAGGGCTCGGGTTCGATTCTCGATCAAGTGGCTTGAGTTCCATGGTCTCAGGCAAAGCATAGAGTACGGACATGCCGGTATTTTGCAGTTAGGTCATGGAGCTTTTAGGGACCAAAAGGGCAGCCAATCTATGAACTTTAATTATCCAGAGTGATTTATTATTACAATTTTCACTACCCGATGTTTGTAAAACGCTCGTTTGACTCAGTTTTTGTAGAGATGTATTTATTTTTCAAAAGGACGCTCACTTATGAATATTCTTGGCCATTTTTCTTTGATAATGGAATCTGAAGATCGGCGGCGGTATTTTTTAGGTGTTTTCCGTGTTAAGCCCGTGTCCCACCATCAAATGACCTCATCAAATGCAAGATGGCGGCGTTCATCAATCATCAACATTTGACGGCCCGCATACTTTTGACAGCGGTTTTGCGCAAAAACCAGTGCGCATCTCCGCCATTTTGTACTTGATGAGTTCATTTGATAGTGGGACACGGGCTTTGGAAGGTTGGTCACCTTTTTAGGCTCTGAGAGCTCCAGATTTTGACATGTCCATGCTCCTCCATGTACGTGCTCTAGGGCAAAGTTCACCCGGGAGATTAGGCTCAAGATTATCCCTCAGGCAGGGCTATTCGAAAATTGGTCATAAGGTTCTCTACCTTTGGATTTGTCACTTGTATGAATATTTCGTCTTTCGTCTATACAGTCAACGGCATGACTCCTGATCAAGTTAAAATCTCCCGACGTCTACTTGTATAAAGCTTTAAGAGATCTTATTTGTTGGGTGAGAAAGAGCTCATTGTGAGTGGCATTAGAGAATGTGGACTAGGGAGGCAACTGGAAACGGCGAGATCTGGCACTGGCGCATGCCGGCCGGCATGGCGTGAAGACTTGGGTCTTGTAGAAAGTTGCCGACAATGCGGCGCTCGTTCAACGTAACGGCGTAATATCATTTCCACGTGAACCCTGTCTTCCACATAACTCTATACTATCCGAGGCTCATGTGGAAATAGAGGAACGTCCTTAGGCGAGAGTGACGAGGAATGGACGTGGCGGCGGTTGCAGCGTGGTGCGTGGTGCGACGGTGCGTGTTGCGGCGGCGTCGTGGACGGGGGCCCGAACCGGCCACGCCGCGCCGCCGCGCCGCGCGCCGCCGAGTGTCCAGATTTCTTTCTCAAAGATCAATGACCGAATTTCAATGCTCCAAAGCTTGTGCTTGTACTTATCAGCCACTAATTATTCTCGTTTTCATTACGCCGCCCTCCCCCTCCCTCTCCCTTGGGCCGGCTCCTCTTGAGACCGTGTTGCCGATCCCGCCCGGCCCCGGCCCCGGCTCCACAAAGAGTCTGGATCCTCATTATTTTTATGATTACCTCGCTAATGCTCCCTCAGGAGTGGATAATGTCCTCATTTCCGCTATCCGAGTGTAGGCGACGCTAAACTTTTCCACGGCTCAGTCTTCGAGATATCATTCATTTTTCGGGGCGCTCACGCTCACAGACTTGATACCGCAGATTTTCCGTTTTTCCAATGTCCCTTTGAATCCGTAACGCAAACGTGCGAGTTGAGTATCTCTAGTTGTAGGTGGCTAAACTACTCCGCGGCTGAAGTCGGCATCTGAATAATGCGCGGAGCAGAAAATGATGGAAGAATAGTCGCAGTTGGGTTCTGACCCAACATGCAACTATTTTAACTCCGAGGAGGGCGGGGTTGCATACGCTCGATTTTGCGGGCGAAATCTGAGATTTGCCCACGACTTAAGCTATTCATTTTTCGGGGTGCTCACGCTCACGTGCTTGGTATTGTAGATTTTCAATTTTTCCGAAAGACCCTTACGCAAACTTGAATCCGTAACGCAAACTTGCGAGTTGAGTATCTCTAGTTGTAGGTGACGCCAAACTATTCTACGGCTGAGTCTCTGAGATATGATTCACTTTTCATGGCGCTTACGTTCACACACTTGGTAACGCAGATTTTTAGTTTTTCCGAAAGATCCTTTGAATCCGTGACGCTAAACTCTGATCTGAGTATCTCTAGGTGTAGGTGACATTTAACTATTCCACAGCTGAATCTTGGAGATATGACTCATTTTTCACGGCGCTCATACGTATTTTGTAACGCACTTTTTTAGTTTCCTGGATCACCCATCTTCTCCTAAACCCAAAACCTGTGAGAATTTCATAAGTAAAGCGATAGAAAACAAAGACAGGGGAAACATGGAGCGATTCTATTTGTTGAAACGGGCGGGTTGTTATAGACTAATGAGGAAAATAATAAACTTACTAGCTGCTTCAGCTCGCTACGCTCGCTTGCGCCGGTAGCCGGGGGCAAGCCCCCTGGACCCCCAGTTACTCGCTCCGCGAGTAACTGTTGGCTCGCGAAGCGAGCCAAATTTTGCTACTACCAGTGCTTAGAGGACTTCCTGGAGGCAGAATGATAAATTCAAAAACAAAGAATAGGAAACTAAAAATTACCTACACTGAAAAAAATCGTTGGGATATATCAAACCAATAAGTTGTGTTGAGCTATGTTGTGTTGATTGAAGTATACGAGTTGCATTAAATTGACACTACGAAGTTGGGTCAGGAGGCTTTGTGTTGGCGCAACACAATATTGTGTCATTTCAACCCAATTTTTCTTGAGTCAACACGGCTACTGTTGGCATGAATGAACACAATTTTTTGTAATGAGAGAACACAACTGATTGTCTCGAATTGAGAAAACGATTTTCTCGTATCAAGAAATCTTCATTGTGATACAATAACACAATAAAGTTTCTCAAATTGAGAGCACAATTAATTTGAATCAAGAAATCGTAGCTTTAACTTGATACAATGCCGTGTAGATCTTGGAGCAAACGAGGTGCCTTATAGCCAAAAGTTACTTTGGAGCCGAATAAATTCTACATACCACCAATACTATTTTATTCAAATATTTTGACATATTTTATTTTCTTTATATTTATCTCAATCTACCTTATTTTATTTTGTTTCTTTATAATAGTTACCATATATTTATTCATTTTTTGTTTTCTTTCATTTTATTTATTTTTTATAAATTTATTTTTCTTAATTTTACTTCTTCCTTTGAAACTGCATAGAAATTTCCGAGAATATCATTGGTTTCAAACATGGAATTGGCGCTGAGGACGCTTATGAACGCTTAGTTACCCCACCATGTAAAGAGAGCTTCCGGAACTCCACTGCAGCGGCACTTGGGCGATCGCGGGGTTAAGTAACATCGGGCGTAGTTAGTACTTAGATGGGAGACCATTTGGGAACGATCGTGATGCGGATGATTGTATAGAGATTTAATATAGCTCACGTGACGATAGGATGCCTCGGCACCAAATCCATTTAAGTTCCGTATTTAATCCTGTAACTTTTCACCTTTGCTTCAAGCTTTTTTTTTTTCCAATGTAGGTTGTGTTGATTTTACACAACTACTTTCTTTGACTTGACCCAACTCAGAGTGTTAAGTGGTGACAACCTGTCTACTTGATCTGACACAACTATTTTCTTGATTTAACACTACGTTGTGTTCTGTAAAAATGGCCAATCCAACAGTTGTGCCAACCCAACACAACTCTGTGTTGATTTGACACCCCCCTTTTTTCGGTGTACTTTTAGAAAAAGAAACAACCTTGAAAAATAAATAACACTCCTGGAAAAGAAAATCAGAACACTTTTTGAAAATGTAACGGTGCGAAAGGGTGAAGATAAATCACCAATTCTCTTGGAAGAAGACATGAGCCGACCCCCGACATGAGTGAAACTGCTGTAGGACCCATGCTAGGGTAGAAGGGTGACACGTGTTGTGAGCAGGTAGGGATGGGTTTACGTGGAGAGGGAAACGGAAAATCAGAGGGTGGGAGGTCCCCCAACCATATGACTCGTCCAGCGTCAAAAACGCAAATATGTCGTTATCAAATCGAGGTAAATTTTGTAACTTTGGTCGCGCAAATAGAAAAACGAAGGGGTCTTGGCACATGTAGACCCTATGAGCTTTCATTTAAAACAAATCCGAGGAAAATCGGTCCAGTAGTTTCTGAGATCGAATTAGCACAAACTGTCCAGCGGCAAAAATGCAAATATGTCGTTATCAAATCGAGGTAAATTTTGCATTGTCGGTCGCGCAAATCGAAAAACTAAGGGATGTTGGCACGTCTACAGCGTAAGAGCTTTCATTTAAAACAAATCCGAGGAAAATCGGTCCAGTAGTTTCCGAGATCGAATTAGCACAAACTGTTGGAGGCCAAAAGGCCTTAGAATATTAAATATATAGATTGCATGGAGTGTAGCATTCCTCATGAATTGCAGTTGGATGGTCTTTTGCTTACCTCTTCTGTCCATTGCAACCACTCGCTTCCACCAATAGGACCGCGCCATTCTCTACTTGTCTTTTTTATACGATCGCTTTGTCGATCAATTTCAATATTCAGCCCGCTATGTCTTTCATTTGACGTAAGAGGCAAACCTGTTCTCCCCCTTAATTTATGATAGTTTTGTCTATTACAAGACAGGGCCGGATTAAGGGATGGCCACATGGGCCGCGGCCCATGGCGGCAAATTTCGCAATTTTTTTTAATGTAGATATCAAAAAAGAGAGAAAAAAATCGGATTCAGAAAATAAAGTCCAAACGAGAAAAGGTGACAAAATCTCTCATTTCCTGAGGGTAAAATTATAGTAATTTCTAATTTTGTCGTCTTTCGGTGATACAAGAGACAACACCTTTAATTAGTCGCATTAAGAGAGAAACCAAATACGCAATTTGACCCGGAACGGAGCGGCGCGCAGCGCGGCGGTCGGCATGAAACACATAGCGCCTACAAGACTGCATGAATACTTCACGCATTGCGTCAAACACACTGCGGTCAGCAGAAGTCGGCTTGAAACCTATAGCGCCTACAAGACTACATGAATACTTCACGCATTGCGCTAAACAGTGTGGTCAGCAGCGGTCAGCGTGAAACGCATAGCGCCTACAAGACTGCATGAATACTTCACGCATTGCGCCAACAAGGTGCAGTCGGCGCGGCGGTAAAAGTTAAAATTAATAACCACATTCATGTTTGTTCTTTCATAATTTTTTCGTTCTTTTTTATAAATGGAAGACCTTGTCCAATCAGGGGTGGGTTTACGGAACTGAACTTAAAGCTGGTGATCAAAGTTCGATGCTGGCTGTTCGCGCCTGATTTTTACCGTGCTCTAAGATTTGGTCGATGTAACCGAGAGAAAAACTAATAAAAAAATATTGACCGAATTGTCAGGTTACTTAGTGATTGTGTTCTACATTCGGTGTTAACACAAATGCCAGTTTTATGTGTTCAACTTTCGATATTAACACAAATGCCAATTACTTTTTCTTCTTAAGTATCGCTGTTTCACAGTCCATTGTAAGCTGGAAACGGCTCGGACCTAGCCGAAACTCCACGAGAGGACTCGTTGGGCGGACAGCCGCAAACAGTTGCAAGTTTCAAAATAAGTGATTAACGCATGAGTAACAGGAAGAAGAAGAATTTTGCGAGAAGAAACAAATTATAATTGAAAGGCTCGGTGATTCTAAATTACGTTAATCTCAACCCAAGGGTTAATTAGCATAGATGAGCACAAGATAAGTGCATGCGTTAAATACTCTACCACGGTTGTCACGCTTAACTCAAGTCATTCTCGTCCAGTATCACTTGTCCTCTCTTCATTCCTCAAGTTAGGTCCTTAAGAACAACCTGATATAAATAAAGGTCATGATACGATGGTTCCGATTTCCTAGTGGCTCGATAAATTGAATAGCCTTCGAAATGAGGGAACTAGATGTATGGCTCCCGCATCCCGCATATTAACACATTTTCTGTGTTATTCGAATTTCCTTATCAGATTGGGAGTCAGATAAACACGTTAATAGCACCTAAAAAGTGGAGCAGCGCTGACTTGAAATCGAATGATTGAACTACGGTTGAATATAATGGAGCGACGGTCGTCTGAACAGCATCGGTTTCGCGAACAAATTGTAAAATTCTCTGAATTTCCCCTGAGATGAAATAAAATATATCTATGGATGACTTACGCTACCACTCGGTGGGATCTTCTCTCCAAAAGAGAGAATTTCCTAACCTAACGATTTCCGAATTCTGGCAAAATTCTGTCTTCCCAATTTCTCTCCCCTGGAAAGGAGAGAAAGGAGGGATATCAATAAGGGCAGTTCTTGGGTCGACCCTAGCTGCATTTCCTCAACTCTATGACTTTTGACTCGTTGAGGGCCTATACATTACGGAATGCATCATAATTAGGTCGTTTCCGATCTCTATTCGCATTCAATCAGTATTCAGTATCAGTAACATATCAGTAAGAGCTGCAACCTGATTGTTGAAATTTATGTCGGCACGACAGGAATCGAAAATGGACATATTACACGGTAAAGATAGAGCTATGTCTTGTCTTCAGTTGCTGACATAGCCAGTTAATGTTTCAACAATCAGACTGTAGACTGTACATGGTTCTGAAGCCCCATTTCGACGAAAAATGCAAGCTTTGCGGGTTTTCCGGTCGAATGCCAGAAAATCTGAATTTTCCCCCTAAGTCGGCCTACAGAATCATGTTAATAGCATCAGACCCAAACAGAGACCAACAATGAACAAATCATAATACATTTCGTAACATTTAGACCTTCAATGAGCGAAAAATAGTAGAGTTGAGGAAATTCAGGGTGGGCCCAAAAACGACCCTCATCGATACCCCTCTTTTCCCAATTTTCTGGATTTTCGGAAGTCCGGAAAACATTGACATAAAATAAGTTTAAAAAACCTCAGGTTTGATAAGATTTCAGCGACGCGGGGTGAAAAGGGATCGGCCAATGGTAAGAAGCCATGACTTGGACGACATTGAGAAAAAACTATGGCTTATAAACCTATTAGAGGTAAATATGGAACACCACTAATAGTAGTACCTCTACATATAATAATAGCACATATACCTTAGTTATGGTACGTGGTACCTTAATTAGGTACAGAGACCTTAGTATGGTTCACAGACCGAGAATCATTAGTTTATTTACGACTATTATAGGTGTTCCATATTTACCTCTAATAGGTTTATAAACCATAGTTTTTTCTCAGTGACGATAAGAGCTGCAACCTGATTGTTGAAATCTGCGTCGGCACGACAAGAATCGAAAATCGATACATTACACGGTAAAGATAGGGCTATGTCTTGTCTTCGCTTGCTGGCATGGCCAGTTAAAGTTTCAACAATGAGGCTGGAGAGCGACCTGGGCGCTACATGAAGGACTGGAGGCCGAATGGCGGAATGGCGGATCGTTTTCATAATTCCCTCGTTTATGGGATGCCCGGGCAAGTGGCGATAACTCGATCCGGCCGTAACGCCGTAACGGCAACGGAAAGCGCATAATTTGCTGGGTAAATATCGTGGAGGGGGGGGGGGCGGACCCACGACTGAGGCCGCCGATGCCGCAGCCGCACAGTGGATCGAGTCAATTTGAGAGGTCGGACACGAAATTTTGGACTAGAACTCCAAATTTTGGTGTTTATTCCGTCACATTTTACATTTCAAGGGGTGCTTATGATAGAAAATTTCACGAGAAAAGCAATGGAACCACTTTTAGAACCTCAAAGTTTTGTATAAACGGAGTTGTAAGCGTTAAAAGTTTCCAAATTTTGTCCGACTTCTCCTATTGACTCGATCCATTGTGAGCCGGGGCTGGGGAGGGCGGTCACCGGGGCAGGGGGCAGGGGCGTCGGGCGGCACGGGGCACGTCGCGGGGGGCTAAGGCAGGGGCACTCTTGACCTAGCAGGTAAACATAATTTTTTGGAATCAACGTGTGTGGGCCCCCGGCCGAGGCTCAAACCGTGCTCCTCGCCGCCGCAGCGACCGCGTTGCCACGACACGGAAAAAAGCTCACTCCTTCCTAGAAAAAGCTCGTTCCGTCCTGGAAAAAGCCCCCGATCCATCTGTGTTGCTCAGAAAAAGCTCCGCAGAAAATAAAGCTTCCATCTAACCAATCATTCTGGTATCTATAGGGAGGGTACGGACTGGTACGGTTATGTCGGTAATTTTGAGGTTAGGTCATGGAGCTCTCGGGGCAGAGACAAGAGGCCCTCCACTGACCTCTTGACGACAGGTGGAAGCTTTTAATATCGGGGATGCAACACTTCCTTATGGACAATTTTAAGGGAGCAACAGTCATCACTCTTTTTTCGGCTGTTGACCTACCTACATGGTGGATGATGAGCTTCGGGTGACGTCATGAGCCAAGCAAGATTCCCAAACATCGGCTTGTTTGCGAAACGAATCTGCCAACACATTGTTGAACATCAACCATGTAGGTATTGACATACCTGTCGTTGCCTGAGTTTAATGCTGAAGTCCCGAAATTAAAAGCTTCCACCATAGCTGAGATACGAGTGGAGGGTCTCTTGTCTCTGGCTCCGCAGAAAATAAAGCTTGCATTATATTATATTGCATTAATAGAGCAATTGATACGATCCGACGTTTGTAAAACACGTTTTTTACTTGGGTTTTGCATAAATTCATTCATTTTTCCGGACCCTGGTGAAAATTGGCAGTAGAATCTGTGTTCCAAAATACCATAGACCTACAGCCGGCTGAAAGATTTCCGATATATTCTATAGCCGGCAACACAATTTCTTATATCCTTTTATAGCCGATGGCGATTAAGCAACAGCCTGGCGATAAAGTGTATGCTAAACGTAACTAATTACGGATACTAGGACTTAGTGAGTTTTTGGACTACCGCTCTCTTTTTGGACCGTAGTATCTTGATTTATTTTGCGAGGAAAGCTCCGTGCTTTTGAAGGATGCCTGCCTTTCCTAATATGTTGGAGCGCCTTCAATTTCGTAAGATACTGTGCAATACCTCTGGTGTGAAATAGTTGCTTCAAGCGCCGTGGTACGCTACGGCTGGGCGCGGCGGGCGGGCAGCCAGCGCGGTACTCGCATTGGCGCCTACAAACCTAACAGGGATACTTCACGCATTGCGTAATGCGTGAAGTATCCCTGTTAGGTTTGTAGGCGCCAGTGCACCGCCGCTCCGCTTCGTGTTAGGCTCTAATATTTAATCTCGTGGAGTCAGCGTTTTTCAACTCATGACTTTGAAATGTTTGCACACTCTGCATGGATTATTCTCATTTCAATTGATGGAAAAAAAAATATGTAGTAAAGGAAAATATAATGTGCGTTTTGTAAATATTAAGGTGATTCCGTACCATTCCGTACAAACTAAAGGATTTACAAAACACACGAATTTCTACACAATTTCTCATAGCCTTTTATAGCCGATGGCGAAAAAGCAACAGCCAGGCGATAAGTGTAAAGCCCGGCGATAGGAACTATAGCCCAGCTGTACAATTTTTTATCGCTTCGTGTAGCCCGGCCGTATGATTTTTTTCCACTCTACAGCCAGCTATATGATTTTCTATTGCCTTCTTCAGTCGGCTATAAGAATTCCTATGGTATTTTGAAACGCAGCTCCTATCGGTAATTTTTACCAGGGGAAGAAAAATCACTTATGAACATTCTTGGACGTCTTGGTTTGTAATATTGGAATCTGTAGATTGGCCGTGACATTTTTTGTTTTACAGGGTTGGCTACCTTTTTGGGTCTGAAGAGCTCCACTATTCGACATATCCCAGCTCTCCCTATGTAGATATTCTACCAATCATTGTTTGCAGTTTTATTTCAGGTTCATGAAGAAAAATTATGAGGTAACCTCACAAATCCTCTCATCCTGAAAGATCTCCTGCGATGAGATGAAGTTCCTCAAGGGGCGGGAGGAGGGTAACAGTCATTGGCTATCGTCAGTCATAACCTAACTTTAAGCCTACCTCATACCTCTGTCGACTTCGCGCATGCCTGGTCTTCATTCCAGGGCGCACACTTGCCACGCGGCACGGCAGCAGCAATACTACCACGAAAAGGAAGAACGCCGTCTGAGCATCCAGGCGTTGCAATATTTCTTTCAATAAGCAAAGGAATTTACTGGGAAAATTCTGAATATTTCCCCTCTAATTTTTCAGACAATTTTATTACCAAGTTAATCTAAAATATCAACAAATTTCGAGAAAAAGTATGCACAACAGTCATCGAAAATATATGTTTTAGTCGGGGAAATTTAGCAACTCTCAAGCATTCATACGGCGTTTTTTCTTAGCACGGCCGAATAGCACCTGGCATCCGTGGCTGATTCGTTAACAGTCAAATTCGTGGACCAGGACCCCGGTCGGCCCCAACCCAACAGCAACAGCATGGACGTGGACTCTCCTTTTCCCCTCACGTTCCCAATTTTCTTCCCATATCCAGGTTTTCTAGGAGCGGTACCAGGAGTTGAGGAATACACGAAGTAACCTCAAACTAGTAAAGTATAGTCACTTACTGAATCCTAAGGGGGGGGGGGGGTGACGAAGACTCTTGGTGAGGGTTGGCGAGAGAGGGGGGGTTGCTGCCAACCCATGACATTTCGATGGCTAAAGTGCGTGACCACGTATCCCCATTGCAGTGTCTCAAAATCTCCGCACCTATTTTATTTTTTCGGAGAGAAACAAATGAACTTCATAGCTTGAAACTTCTACGGAATATTCTGCTAACAGCGAAGGAAAATCGAGGTAGTTTTCAAGAAATTAGGTTGACTGATTTTTCCAAAGAAAAAATGAAGTATGCCGGAAAGCCTGCTGCGTTGCGAACGGAGATACGGGTTCCGAACTTCAGTCATCCGTACATCAACGATCCAGAAGTCCCGCACCACCAGGACCAGAGACCACCCCTATGACTTTTGAACAAATTAGATACGGACAAGATATTTTGTGAGCACTCCGAGGTCAAAGGAAACAACTTTTGGGAGCCCCCAGCAATTTTAGGAGGATCCCTCTGAAAATAGGCAAGATCCCTGGAGTAGGACTATTGGAGTACTCTTCATTGTTGGCGTAGGGTCTCTAAAATTCGCTGGTCCAGAATGGTGGACATTTCTAGATGCTGGACCCTACATATGGGGAGAGTCAGGACATGACGAAATATGGGGCTCTTAAAACCCAAAAGGGCAGCCAACCTTCTGACACGAGAAAAACTAAAAAAAATACCGCTGCCGATCTTCAGATTCCAATACCAAACCAAGATGGCTAAGAATGTTCATAAATAGGCGTCCCTCCGCCAAAGTGAGTAAATCCATACAAAAACTAAATCAAATACGTGTTTTACGAAAACGGATCGTAACCATTGAAATAATACATCATTCTGGACAATTTTGGCTCCTAAAAGCTCCACCACCAAACCTCCAAAAGTACGGACACGATACTCGATACCCGATACTCTCCCTACATAGAGTACTCTACCGGGGGTGGATCGAGCGAGGATTTCCTCCATTTAAACCTATGTCAAATAATCGATTCTTGTCGGAGCACCTAGCCCCTTCAAGAATCGATACATTTCCATTGGTTTAAATGTAGAAATAACAATGTTGCCAAGTTGCTGGATCCGCGGAAGTCTAAAGGGTGCCGACGACGAGAGTTTCGAAGGGATCTGCCGGTGGGTGGGACGGCGATTGTCTTCTTACGGCGTGCAGTATCCCGATTCCGAGGAAGAGGTGAGGGATTGGGAATTCTGCGGATGGGTCGATGGCGGTCATTGGTTGCAAGTTGCAAGCGACCGGCTGTTGTGTTGCGCTGTTGCTCTTGCTGTTGGCCGTGGCTTCTCTTGCTTCTGCGTGGCTTATGGGTTGTTGACCCGGGATCTCCAGCTCGGCCCCCTCCACACTCGACATCCGAGCGACGCGACGCTCGACGCGGCGGCTCAATGAGGAGCCCGCCGAGCCAGGCCCAGGCCGCCGCGCCGCGTCCGGACGCTCCGATCGCAGCGCCGCGACGCACCGCTGGGTATCCGCCTCGCATTAGCTCGCTCACACATGCATATCCGGACCTACATCCAGACGCCAGACGCGAGGCATTCCATCTCTCCCACATTTTCCGCTTTCTCCCGGCGACCGACCCACCTCTCCCACGCTAAGCAACAACGCCCTATCACCCTCCAGATGTTCCTAAATTTCCTTTAATAACAAACGAATATTCAAGGAAATCTTTGAGCATTTTTTCTCCAATTTTTTCACGAAATAGACTTGCAATCAGATCGAAATTATTTGAAGATTTCAAGAGAAAGTATTTGTAACTCTCCTTAAAAATAGATATTTTGTAGGAGGAGATTTGGCAACTCTCGAATGTTCATACGACGTTTCTCCTTCGCACGGCCGACCTCATCTCCCAACTTAGCCAACTGTCTGTTCCATCGGCTGAGATTTTATCAAACTTTAGCTGGACGGCCAAAATTTTCTCATTCGTATATGACTAAATGTCATCGGTGGTATATGTATTATGAATTTAATGGCTTGCTATATAACAAGAGGGACACCTGCTTCACTTTTGCTGAAATTTCGAACCTCCAACACGATAAACTGAGAGTTGAGCATTGCGTATTTTTGGATGCAAGCTGAATAATTTTGTAAAAAAGAAAATTGCCCACAACGGAATAATGTCATGTCCTGTAAATTATGACTTTTCTGCCACTTTCAAAAGTTTTAAACACAGATTTTTACTGTGCTGATACAGCTATTCTAACTACAGGGAAGGCGTGCTGCATACCTGCCTGCATGAAGGCAAACTAATCTAGGAACTCTTTTAAACCTCGTTTAATTAGCTACTCACTCATTCATTCAGCTCATTTTCGGTGGACGCGGATACCACTTTTCTAACTTCTGAGAATGTGTATTGCATTTGGTAGTCCCTTGTTATTCGTGAGGGTTCCGTTCCGCGAGAATCTCGCGAATAACGAGATCCTAAGCTTCGGGAAAATCTGCGAAATTGTGTCGAACGACGTTACCTTCTCCTTCTTTGAAGAGCAAGTATGAATGGTTGACTGTTTCATGTGATCTGTTTACAGCTTGAATTACTTTGCATTTGAGGATATTTCAATTTCAGCTGGAAAAGTGGAAACTTTAAAACGTAAACTTTTCGCTTCTTGAGAGTTTTGGAGCTTAGAACTACATTTATGTTTTCCTGGCAACGAGCCATCACACAGAATAGAAACTAAATACATGCTTGTAATCGAGTTTTGTAACCTCCGAAGAGATGACAATTTGCGAATATTCGAAACTCGCTGGGTCGGACCGAGCGAACGGCGAAGGACGGTCTTCATTTCTAACACGCGAGTAAAAGGCAAAGCGTAACTGGAGGTGAACTAACGGAGGAACTCTCTTAACTTCGACTAATTGGACTACATTTTGCAACTAGGAACTATGAATTATGGCCCAGTTTAAAAACAACGTATGCGCAATTAGTTTCCCTGTTCACATAAGTGTTTTTTCAGATGAACCAGAATTTATAGTTCCAAATTGCAAAGTGCAGTCCAATTGGCTATCCACTCATTCATTGGATTCCTTATCGGTCAACGCTGATACCACTATTCTATCTCCTGAGGATGCGTGTTGCATACTCGCTTGATTTAAGGAAGACTAATAAAGAAACTCTCTCAACGATGACTAATCAGCTACCCACTCATTCATTTGGTTCTTTTATCGGTCAACGCTGATACCACTATTCTAACTTCTGAGGATACGTGCTGCATACTCGCCTAATTGAAGGAAAACTAACAAAGAAGCTCTACCGACCACGACTAATCAGCTACCCACTCAATCATATGGTTCTTTGATCGATCAAAGTTGTTTCCGTTTTTCCTAACGTCCAAGACGCGCATTTCCTACATGCATGCATGAAGACTAACTCATTTCTGCACCGCTATGTGGTTTTTCCCTACCCCTCTAAGTTCCCGACGTTATTTCTGGACAGCCTCGTGAGGAAAATGCGTAGCCTCGTGAGGAAAATGCGTAGCCTCGTGAAGGCAACGTGAAAAATGTGGTAGTTGTAGAGTGGATGCAGAAACCATCAGGGGATCACGGGATTGATAATATAAATTAAGAAAAACGAAAAACTAAGAAAGTAATATGAATCGGCAATTTTCTTACGGGGGCATCGAGCCGGGGGCAAACTCTCTGAAGATGAATGCTTCTATGCAAACGGATTAGGTACCATCCTTAGTTTACGTTCTATACCTTTCAAAAAAAAAACACGCTGTTTTCTTTGGATCTATGATTTTATTCACAATACGACCCGGTATCTACTTTAATTGATTTTAGGTTCAAAAACTGGTATCAAACATTACAGAAGAAGAAAAAAAGAAGAAGAAGAGGAGGAAGAAAAAGAAGGGGAAGGAGAGGAAGAGGAAGAAGTAGAAGAAGAAGAAGGGGAAAAACTGGCATGAGTAATATTAAGGAGACGGTGATAGAGGCTCTAGTTGGCTCTCATGAAAAATTCGTCTGAACAGCTCTGTGGGACTAGCATTTCGTAAATCAAGTCACACAGTTCTTGGAAGTATTGTTTTGTAATTACCTTCCGAGGTGTACATTATTAACCCGGACCCATTCATAAGCAAATGGCAGAAAATAGACAGGAGTTAATACGAGGAAAGTGAGATATTTACGGAAGAGAATCTGTGAACATTTCTCACGGTCCCGCTCCGCAGTCCTCCGGTTGTTATAATATTCGCGAACCGGAAATTGTCATCACTCCCGTCCGGCTCAATTTTCTCTATTATGTAGACTTAATTATTTTCTACTCCTTTTCATTTTTCTTATTTTGCTTCAGAGAGCAGCACTCTTTGGCCCCGCTTCACTTGAACAGTGCAACGCAGTGAGGATCGCGCTGGGTCAAAGCCGCGAATTCACGGAGAAGTAACCAACTTCGGATGAATAATAAGAGCTATTGAACACCGAACACTTCAACTCCATGTGCAGAAGCAAGGGACCCGATTCACCAATAGATAAAGGAAAAAAAAAAAAAAACCATGTGCTAGTCACTCGGTCTCTGTTGAAGAATTTGTTGCTTTTACGAGAACTTTTCATTCGCATTGACGTATTAAATTAATTTAATGTTGTCCGTTTCGGTTGTATGAGGGCTGAGTTCGAGTCTCAAGTTTGGGTTGAATCACATTTACAATCTACCAAAAAACGGTCACTAACGCAAGTGCTCCTCTTCCGCTATTTTCCACTGAACTATTTTCATTTATTTATTTCCCGTTCAGGACTTACTTACACCCAGTGGCGTGGCGTGCTTTACGATAAATCGATTGATCTGTCATTTAAACCTATGGAAAAGGATCGATTAACAGGGTGTTCGCAGCGAACACCTTAATAATTGATTCTTTACCATAGCTTCCAACGGGGAAATACTGATACTCGATTATTCACACCACGCCACTGCTTACACCTATCCGACCCGGCCGGATAGGACACTTTTGACCAGGTCGATTCATTAGAGGATGAAAAGAAAATTTACGAAGGTTACGCACTCCACTTTTTGTTTTGTTTTTTACAAGTGCTCACAACTTAACCTCAATTCTGATTTAAATTAAAAGGTGGAAGCATATATTTTTAATACTAATCACAATTATTACAATATTTGAGTCGCAGGCAATTTGCGACCACCTTGCAAGTCACTTGCTGTATCAGATAACATACAATTCAAAACTAAAAGACGAGAAGCAAGCATGGATTAATTTGTCTTGATTTGTCAAGGAGGGTACACGGACTTTATGTCCACTTTTTTTACGTCCACAGACTTTTCGTCCACAATTTTTACGTCCACAGTTCTAAAGCCCACACTATTTAAGTCCATTACTTAAACGTCCACTAAGTAAAGTTCACTAAAATCAAATTCAAGCGTTATATTTTAGTCCGTGTGTAAAATTATATTGACAATATCGAAATGAGAAAATTAAGAGAGAATGAGGTGTTGTTATCGTAACTCACATTTTAAATGAAATGTTAATTTCTTCTTTTGATTCATATTTTCAAGTTGTCTTTGGTAAATACTTGGTTTCATTTTTATCCTTGCAATTTCCGATATAAAATATGCCTTAAATGTAGGTACATTCTTTTTTTTTTTTTTTAAATGAAATTGATTACTACATTTTTAAAACGTGGTAAATATTTGTAAAACCTTTTCCAAGCAATGGCATCGATATGAATCTCAATGAGCCGTAGCTGTGATGAAAGAAACTATACAAAAATTAATAAAAAAGGAAAAAAACTAGAAGCACGCAATGTTTTGTTTTTAACTTAGTTGTACATCGACCTTCTTGAGTCAAATACGTCCAATTTTCGACTCCGCGAGTTTAAATATTAGAGCCTAACACAGAGCGGAGCGGCCTGTTAGCAGCGCAGAACGCGCACTGGCGCCTACAAACCTAACGGGATACTTCACGCATTGCGCAACGCTTGAAGTATCCCGTTAGGTTTGTAGGCGCCTATGCGCGTGTCACGCTGGTTGCCTGCTGCGCCGCAACGCTTTAAGCAACTCTTTTGCGTTAGAGGCGTTGCACAGTATCCTACAAGATTAAAGGCGCAAGAAATAACTAGTTGAAGAGGACTTTCAATTTTGACTGCATCTGTTACTGAAAAATGTTTAATTTGGCATTGGAGCGTTCCCTGGGCTCCCGCTTTGGTTTTCATCTTATCATATCCGTACAGTGTACACATGAACAAGTGTTTTTATCTGCTCCTAGAGTCTGTTCTCTGTCATGACTTGATTCATGAATGAAATGTTTTTGAGAATGAAGGTAGTAGTAGTATGCATTTATTTTTGAGGTGGTTCCTGTCATTTAAATGAGAAGAAAAAAATGTAGACATAATATGTCCACAATTCGGACAATTTTGGACATAGTCATGGATGGACATTAAATCATGTAGTATTCATACAGACTGGACTTAACGTTTAGTGGACATAAATAGCGGTTGACATTTATCTAATGGACGAAAGGTAGGTGGACATAAAGTCCTGGAAGCGTCAAGGACGCTGTTTTGGACTAAATTTTGCAATTTGGAACTCTAAATTCTAGCCCGGTTTAAAAACAACGTACGTGCCATTAGTTTCCCTATGCACATAAGTGTTTTTCCGAAAGAGCCAGAATTTATAGTTCCAAATTGCAAAATGCAGTTCTATTATCAATCAATGAAGTGACGTGGCAGTCAAAGCATTCACATTTGCTCACGCCATATAGGCAACTAAACTAACTCCGTGACGAAGCGTGCGGTACCACAAAGCAATGAAGGCGCTTTTAGCCGAGATTGCATTTTCGTGCATTTACAGCTCTCTCATCGATGAGGCCCTGAATATGCCGATGCAAATTTTTACGTTTTCACAAGGCAATACGTAGGCTGCGTAAATTGCTGGCGTTTGCTGTTTGCCTGCAATAATTAAGTCTTCCCCCTTAAAATTTTATCAATTAAAAACTTCTCGCCCTCTCTTCAGAATGAGAACACATTCTTCTTCAATAATCTATGGCCACAAAAATGCGTTAAATTCAGGTTTGTATCCAATGCTGAGGATCATCGCACTTAGCTCCTGCTTTTGCCGTGATAATATTCACTAGGGTGGTCATCCCTTTTCATTTTCAGTTTCTTGCCCATCCTAAAAACATCGGTCAATTTGTTACAATAGAAATAATAGCAACAAATCTTGAATCTTGCGGCATTGGCAAAAAAGGCACTGACATTTTCAGGATAGGTACACCAAAAATAAATTCCGGCCGTAGAGGCCGTATTCACGGGCTATGTAGACATACCGTCCGCGTTCTGGGCTCAGATACCGAATGTTCCGGACGTAGCACCCGCGGCAATCGATGCTACGTCTCTAGCACCCGGAACTTTTGGCCTCTCAGCCCGGAACGGACGGTATGTCTATTAAGCTCGTAAACTTTTTTTTCCAGTCTAGAGCACCGTTTGAGGCTTGAGGCTCAAAAGGTCATTCTTTCGCGAGACGGGATTCAAGAGACACCGGTCATTTGCAGAAATTCCAATAAGCTCCAAGCGTCAAATTCCGGTATAATACTCGATTTCGAGGATTTGTCCGGGTGCGCGGAGAGTCCAACTCCAAACCCGCGTGGGCCGTCATCCCAGCGTTCGGCAATGGCCACCGTGGGCCACGACTCGAGGCTCCGGCCGAATTCCTGCGGTCGGTGGTCGAAAAAATGACCTACATTCGCGAGGAATGCGAATTTTCGCGCGGGCCGGCCCATCCAACGGGGCCGAAGCCTCGCAATGCGATGCACTCAGACGACGAGAGACATCGGAACCGGGGGGNGGGTCTGCAGTTCCGAGTCTCTGGATCCGATACCCGGGTGGAACAGCAACAGCGGCGATGAAACCGAGTGAAAGAGCCGGCGAAACCCCGGCGGGGGAGGGAGGGGGGTCGGCACCGGAGGATGTCATTGACCCAACCGCGAGAGAAGTGCAACTTGACTGAAAGGCTATCGACTTCTTGGCCTTCCACAGAATGCGCGGAATGTGATCGCGGGTGTCCGCGAGACAGCATTCCTTAACGGGCACAACCCCCCCCCCCCCCCNTCGCCGTCCTCTTCCGCGCCCTCTCGCTAGCTCTCGACTCCGATCATTGTTGCCAGTAGAGTACTGCACTTATTATATGAGGAGACCATGAATGTGTCGCGGATTTTTGGAGGTTAGGTCATGGCGCTCTTAGGCCCGAAAGAGCATCCACCTTATGAACACAAATTGTCCAGAATGGTTCATTATTTCAATAATTAAGTGCCGTCCCTAGATTACGTAACGCCCTTTTCCGGCATCCCCCCCCCCCCCGGAAGGCTCTAGTGACGTAGGCCCCTATCCGTCAGCACGTAAATACAAAATGCCGTAACGCTCTCTTCTTCGACCCCCTCCCCCTAGAGCGTTACATAAAGGTCGGCTCTTAACGACCCGTTGTTTGTAAATCCGTATTTGACTTAGTTTCTGCATACTGCTCTCTTTGCGGAAGGAAAACCATGGGCCATTTATGAAAATTCACGGTCATTTTGTTTCGATACATCGGAATTTTAGCGGCATTTTTCTAGTGTCTATCGTGTTAGGTTGGCTGCCTCTTTGAGCCCTAAGCTCTCTATATTTCGCGAAGTCCGTACCCTCCTCAACAGGGTGTCTGCTAAAACAGGCTGGCCAAAAAAAGTACTTTTACAGTACCTTTTCAGTACATTCTCGAGAAGTTCATTACCTCCTCCAACAGAAAAATTCCGTGCTTTTCCAGTACATCCATTTGAAGAAATTAGAGAAATTTCAAAAATTTGAAATTGTGACAAAAACGACAGAAAATTTAAAAAAATTCCAGACCTTTTGGCGGAATTTCCGCACTTTTTCAGTACTTCCAGACCGACCTTAAAAAATCAGTAGTACTTCCGGACTTTCCGGAAATTCCGGACTTGTAGAAACCCTGCTCCTCAGACACTACCCTCCTTGAAATAGATTTCCACGGGAGAGGAGGCAACGCTGTGCCCTTGATGATGGCCGCGAATCGGCCAGTGGCTCTCATCCGCAGAAATTCTCGTTTAGTTTATCCGCTTGGCCCCAGTGATTCCTCAACTTGGGANGGGGGGGGGGGGGGGGGGCTCGGTGATGCTTCCCGTTTCCTGGTCGGATCCGTAACGTTCTCCTGGCCGGGCCGGGCCGGGGCCGGTATGACCACCAAGGACAGGTGTCGGGTGAACTGCCTTTAACTGACTTCCAGATCGTTTCATTGAGACGAATCGCGGATGCCGGGCCGGGACCGCGGTGGCGCGGCGCGCGGCGTGTGGAATGTCTTGCCGCCGCCGCGTCCCGCGCACCCCCCGCGCCAAAGCTCCCTGGCCCAACCTGGCCATCGCCTACCTCGCAGCGACGTAACGAGTTTTCTAACATCTGAATTCACCTGTGGCTATTTAGACCCTTTCTTTCATCGATTATACAAGAGAATCTTGCCGAGTCGACAGCGCTCCAGCGGGCTGATTATTGCCATCAAGAAGTAAACTGATAGACAGAGAAGACATAGAGAGAATGGGACGATCCTATAGGTTGGAATGGGTGGTTCCTATAGACTGAGGAAGAAAATGATGGACTAACTATCGGGTCTACCGTGGGTTGTCGTTAGTTAGGGCCGATTGTAAGACCTCTGCAGGCCGATTATTGAAACTGATGGACAAAGCTATACACAAAGAAGACATAGGAAGTATGGAGCGATCCTATTGGTTGCCATGGTTGGTTCTTATAGACTAAGAAAGAAAATGATGGACTAACTGTCGGGTCTTCAGTGGGTTGCCGTTAGTTAGTGTATTATCTACCTCCTATGTCCATTGCCACCACCTGCTTCCACCAATAGGATCCCTCCACATCCCTTTTGTCGTCTTTGTCTATAGCTTTGTCTATAAGTTTCAACAATCGACCTGCTGGTCAGGTGCTTGTCAAACTGGTGGTTTGAGCTGACCAGAGGTATAGGTGTGTATGACTCCCGGTTTTCGTCAGGTCAAGTCCCGGTCAGCCTTTGTTCTCTCTCGCAAAACAGTAGTTGGGCTGATTAGCAGATTGACTGCTGGTCAGAGTTTGACCACTGGTTTGGTGACCAGAGGTTGACGAGAGATCTTACAAACGGCTGTTATCTTCTATGTCTATCTCTTTTTTCTATCAATTTCAGCAATCAGCCTGCGGGTCTTCAACATAGTCACTCAGAGAACACCTAAAGTACCTACGGGGAGAGTAGGGTTACGTCGAAATATGGAGCTCTCAGGGCCTAAGAGGGCAGCCGACCTCCCAACATGCAAAACGTTAGAATGATGTCGCTGCCAATCATCAGATTCCGATATCGAACCAAAATGGCAAAGAATGTTCATGAATGAGCGTCCTTCCACAAAAATGAAACAAATATGTCAATTGTGTGCTTCACCAACGACGGGTCGAAACAATAATTGTAATGATGAATCATTCTGGATGATTTGAGCTCATGAGTTAACTGCCCTGAGACCCGAAAGAATATATGCATAGTGGCCCACGCCATAATACACATTGTTCCATTGGACAGAAATACGTCCAATTTTCAACGAGGGGCAATTTTAAAGGGTTGAAGTTGAGGTACTTGCACTGGTATACCAGCTGACCGACAGTGAGTGGTTTTCGACGAAATAAATTGGATGAGCTGAGTTGTAGGCATCCCCGAGAAATTCAACACCCCTTGGCACATACGACGAGTAATACAACGAGTGTGTACATTTTATGTTGACGAAGCGCACGCATAAACCAGAAGGTCGGAACAGATCACTAATTGTGTCGCGACGCATTCCTCGCTTTCGTCTTAAAGCTGTGTGCTGTATATTAATCTGTATGACGCTGTAGATTGGAATGTAGACATCAATTGACTTTAGTTGTACTGTAATTGGAATTTAATCGTTGGCACAGTAAAACGGTGAGCCAAGGATTACATAACGGACTGAGTCACTCCGAATGCAGTGCACCTTGAGATGAGCGACAAACCGAGGAAATGCAAATCGGAATGAAGCCGAGTGTGAGGGTCTGCGGCTAGAGTCATCTTGAAATCCTTGTTGGATCACATGAACGTTGTTAGGTCGGGACACTGATGGTCGATGATAGGGAGGCATCCAATATTGGAATGTAGTGATAGCGATTCTGGGGCAGGCAAAGGCAATCGGCTTTCGAGAATCGATCTGAGTCAGCCAAGGAGAACCCGATTCAAAGTTCGATTCAAAGTCTTTTGGAAAAGAGCTGGGTCTCTTTTCCATTGACACAGAGATTTTAACGCATACTGCATGTAACAAGCTAGCCGCGTGATACAACTATTTTCACTTCCAGGAAGATAAAATTGTATTTCCACAGAATGAAGGAGAAAACGCGATCTCTTTTCAGCTGACCCAGAGACTTTAACGCGGAGTAGAAAAGTAGGAAGGGGGCAAAACGCGCGGTATATTATTATTTCGACCATCGAGAGGATTAAATATCAAAGGCTAACGAACAATACCACCTAACTGGCAACATTGGCAAAAGTGAGTTAGCCACTTTGCCGTATTCTACAGTATAAAATATGAGAGCAGATCACTTTAGTTTTTGTCCAATTCTGTAGGAGAGCACTTTAATGACGCTGTAATGCATGAAAAATTGCAAATCTAACATTAACATTACAAGTATGGCAAAGTTTTCTCTTCCTTCTACAAAATCGCCCGTTTATAGATAGGCAGTATTGTTCGTTAGCCATCCATATCCATAAAATGAAATAGAACGTAGTGTTCTAAATCATCCTAACCATCCGGTTCATCAAACCTTACCCGACTTTCAGTTCGTGTGACCGAACTAATGAGATTAAAAGAACTACTGGAAGAAGTTCGGACATGATCCACAAGTACAGCTACACGAATCAAAACATCTGTTTTCTTCTATAAAGAATGAACGCTTACAGCATTGTCTTAATAAAACTCGTGCAAAAACGATGAATTTTCGAGGCAATTACTGCGTAAGAGTTGAATATTTTAGAAAATTACTACTTAAATGTTGAATTTTCGAAAAATATCTGCAAAGGCATTACATATTTGAGAAACTTACTGCGAAATCTTAGCATTACCAGAGAATAAATACGACTGCGTTTTTATGAAAAATGACAGTGGACGCGCCTTTTTTTGGTGAAAATTACTCCGAACGGACGCTATGTCAAAAAACACATTGAATCTACAGTCCAGACTCTTAAAAACATCGACAAGAAAAAGTACTCTGGATTCAATCAAAATCTAGATTAAATCAAGAACCAAGCCTCTTAATTTAAGCAGATTTCGTTTTGATTCAAGCAAAAATCCGATTGAATCAAGAGTATTTTTTCTTATCAATGTTTTCAAGAGTCTGGACTGGACTCTGGATCCATGTCTTTTTTTTCCAGTGTACGTAAAATTCAAAGAAGTTAACATATATTGAGGGGCTGGATTTTGTATCCTGCCTGACGGTTTACTCAGGAGAGACAGAATCGACTCTGGCGAAGGGTCGACGGACCTAAATCGATTAGAGTGTATCGATCTTCTAAAAGATCGATACAATAAACGCCATCATTGTCGGAATCCCGAAGCCGGACTTGGGAGGAGGGCGGGAAGGCGTCGACACCTAGCGCAGCGCGGCGCACAATGGAATGAGTTTATAGAAGAGGTCAGGAACGAAATTTTAGGGTAAAATTTCAAATTTTGATGTTTATTTTGTCACAAATTCAATGTCACGGGGTGTTTCCGATAGGAAATGTCACGAGTAAACCAGTGAAACCACCTTTAAACTGTTTTGTTTCATATTTTTGAAAATATAAGCTTTAAAAGTTTCCAGCTTATTCCGACTTTTCCTATCGACTAGGCCCCGTGTGCGGCGGGCGGCGCTGCGTTCCGGTGGGAATTGGCAAAGGAATCGGTGCCATGGCTCTCGCATCCGATGAAGTCATACCTGATTGTGAGTCTAATCAAAGGCTATCAGCGTTTTATCACTTGTCCACCTCTCCAAAGGTGTGTCATGTTACGAGTCGGTGAGGCAACACCCGAGGTTGAGTCTTTTCTTTATCCTGAGTCCACGTTGAGGAATTTGCCTCAGGAGAGACAGAGACCTCTCACTGCTCACGCATCCTTGGAAATTTTTTGAAATTAATAGATTGTAGTGCGATTACAGGAGAGCGGTCTCATTCGAATCCAACATATTTTCCTGTTATCTTGATCGAGAATCTAGAAAACGTTTTAGCAGTGAGTGTTAGTAAAAGTAAGAAAAGGACCCTGAGAAAGAGCTTGAGTCAGGCACCTTCGCGCAAAAATTTCAGCGCCTTGTTTAGATTCTCGATTTTTTAGAACCTCAGTTTTTAGGGCTGTAAAAGTGCATAAGCTACTCAACTGTTACCCAGTGTACTTTTGTACTCTTACGATTGGTTAAAAGTAGTAATACCCGTCTACAATTATTATCTGACACGATGATAATGAGCTGCTAAAAGTACTGTAAACAGATACAGTTTGCATACCTAAAGACGCCCATGCACATTGTCGAAATTGAAACCACTGGTGAGGGTTCAAAAGTTTAGAGTGAAGAAATGAAGTTTGCAAAAAAAAGAGGGTGCGTTAATAAATTGCAAGATGCTTGAGTATATGAGTGCTCAGACAAATCACAAAGTGTACGAGTAATGTTCACCAACTCGCAACAAAACAATTTTGTTCATGAATTTAAGGTAAGCTTAGGGAGACAAACTGAAAAATCGTGACCATTCAACTCTTTGGTCGTTTCTCAAAGTGTCTATTTTAATTCTCCGTGGCGGTGGCACACTGAACTATTCTGTTAATTTAACACGCATTTTGTGGCAGCTTCGGAAAAAAAGGGATAGAATCATGCGCAGCGTTGTGTATTTTTTACAGATGAGTCCATCACGACGTTATGGCGCAAGGTGCATAAGGTATTGTACCACCCGATCAACTTAATAAATAATGGTTCTTTTAAAAGAAAAGAAAAGAAAAAAAAAAAAAAAAAAAGGTGCATGACAGAGCATGAGCGAATGTCAAAAACCGTCGAAAAATGTATGGACGTATTCTGTTACAGTTTAGGGGCTAAGTTAGGGAGTGTTTAGGGACTTGTCTCTCCTCGGAATAGTTTGGTTTGTTCACAGTCGATGGGGCGCCATGCCAGGGGGCGGCGCATGCACTGTAAGCTGGTATTACGAATTGCTCTTTTCCGCGTTTCTGGTCTCCCTCCCCTAATTATATGCTTTTGCATGTTTCTGTAATGGTGTGTAACGCTGTGTTATAGTAGGGCTCCCCTCTCCCTCCTACGCTATGTGCGGTGCGTAACACTCGAACAGCCCCAAACGATGGTTACAAGAAAAAACACTCATTGGAACGGCTTGAAAAGCAACTTCGAATGAAACGAAGAAGGAGGGCATGCAATGAGCATATGGGAGTAATGCCTTCTCAAGTAGCTCTTACGGTGGCTATTTCATTCTCCGGGGAAAACAGGCTCACGACCCAAGTTTTCGTGGATCACAATAGGTAGACTGAACTACATTTGGACCACATTTTGCGATCAGAAACTACGATTTCTGGCTCATTCTCAGTTTAGAATAAACGTGCGCACTATCAGTTCTGCATGCACATAATTGTATTTACGGAAGAGTCAAAAGTTGTGCTTCTTAATTGCAAAATGCAGTCCTTACGGTGAGCAACTGCAATTAATTTCTGGTTTATTTTAGAAACAGCATAAAAGCTATTATATTCCCTATGCAAATGGGTGATTTTATAGAGGAGACAGAAATATCAGTTCCCTCCTGTTACAAAATGCAGTTCATTCCTCTGAAAGATCTGCTTTTTAAGGAGGTTCCATTACACAATGATTGGCTCTGTATTAAAATACTTCTGGGTGTGTAAAGTTTCACTAGAAACGCGATGGTACCACTTGTTTTCAGTAGAACTAACTCCCAAGCTCAAAAAAGCTCCTACAGTTGAGGCCGTAATGGAGGAGATCCCAACCCCACGCAATGCTGAGATTCCACGTCTGCAGTCAAACTCTTCATGCACAAATAGGGTGCAAATACGTTTTCAGGGTTGCAAAGGTTTCAGCCTTGGAATTTCCAAAGAAAGTGGCAATCCTGCTAAGGTATTTCCTCCCTATCTGTGCCTGGAGGGTTCGACTGGATAGAGAGGTGGACTCAGCGTGGCGTGGGAGAACTCCTCCATTACAAACTCAACTCTAAGAGCTTTTTTTGAGCTTGGGAGTAGGTTTCAGAAAAAACCAGAGGCACAACCAAGTACTTATTTAATCGCAAATCCCATACACATTCAATAACTCCGTGCTGGCTAAGGTGAGCGTAAACTCAATTGAAAGGAGAGGACACGACACCGTTCTTTTCGCACGGCTGCCGTGCTAAGAAAAAACGCCAAGTGAACCCTCAGGCGTTGCTGAATTTCCATCAATAGCAAATACATTCATAGGAAAAGTTGTAGATATTTCTCTTCCAGGTTTGAAGACCATTTATTTCGCAATTTACTCAAGAGCAGCCAAAAATGTAAAGGGAAAACACGCATTACTTCCTTCTCCACTTAATTTTTTATCAAGGGAAAATCGGCGACATTCGAATACTCATACGGTGTTTTTCCGCAGCATAGCAGACGATCACACTACACGGTGCGAACGTGGCAAACTGAAAGTTCAAATCGGTGACGGGGAGAGGAATGCGCCGTGTTACGGAAGATAGCCATAATAAGTGAAGTCTGGGATGAGCCTCAAAACAGATCAGAGCACGTGCTAACCATGGCTCATACAGAAATGCACTGGATGAAATCGCATTCTGCCGTGTAACAAGAAAGCCGTAGGTGAATTTCTAGATGAGCCACGGTTAGCGCATGTTCTTATGTGTCTCGAGGCTCATCCCGGAATGTACTTAAGGCTTTTTCCCGGACACGGGAGCGGGGTCGGGGCCGGCCAGCTCGCTGCTCGACAAACAGATAAAGAAGGGGCTTAAAGCGACCGACAGAGGACATGGACACAGCTTCCAAAAGTGAGAGAGCCGCGGGCGAGGGGAAAGAGCTAAGCCGAAGGAGGCAGCGAAAATACACCGGGAATGGATTGCATTCGATAGCGGTTCGATGTATCGTTCGCTTCAAAACAATAGAACATAACCTCAAACACAAAACGTGAGCTTTCAGTTAGAAAGGCTGAAAGGGGGAAATTCCTCACAATTTCAGTTTACATTGCCATGGACTTCTTTTAAGAATCAAAAATCAAACACAAAAACCCGAGATTATTCGATGGACTTTTGAGGTTATGTTTACGGGTTGAACCAATCGATATGGATGGAATCTGAGCCATGGACCAAGAGAATAAATAAGGACCCCCAACTCCGGTTAGCGCTGACATCAGCGCTCCCTGGCAGAGGGTGTAGTGAACTAAACCGATGATTGGGTCTTCCTGTTTATATTTCCATGCACCACCTATTTAGGCTTATCACTCAGTAGTGCTCATAGAAGTTTCTAGATCCTCGTATCCTCGTGGTCGCCCTGCAGTTTTGAAGAGTTTAGTGTGAAAAGTTTCCCATTTTCATTTCAATCTTCGTCAGTCTTCGTGTACATAAACTGGTATTAATGTGAAGTGTTATTTCTAACCGTTTTACTCAGCAGCAACTGCTGTTGAGAAAGCCAAAGGAAGTGTGTATGTAGTGTGCAGCAGGAATCAGGATTGTACTTTTAGCCGAAGGCGCCGCTCTGTTAAGTGAAATCTTTTTAGTGAGAAATAGTGTTGTACTGATAAAAATCAACTGAGTGTCACAAAATCAAAGATACTTGACTTCAAGCATTACCTTTAATTTGATTATTAGCAAGTCTCTTTGATTCTGCGTCAGAAGTTGACTGAATCATCTTTGCTCGTGTTCTGATAAGATACTTCACATCAAAGTCTTTCGCATTGACCTCTGCCGAAGGTATGTATCTATACAATTTCATTAGTTTGCGAAAGTAAAATGTATTAAAGTATCTACACAAATAAATAAATCATAGATAAACAAAGAACATTGCATGGAATAACATACTATAGAGGTACGATCGTGGACCGCTGTGGCGTTAGTTCGCCGCACCCTCTGCCAGGTTCGCTGCGAGCGCGCGTTAACGGTTTTTAACACAGGGTAGCATAGGGAGTTGGGAGTCCTTATTTATTCTATTGGTCCATGTCTGAGCGATGGAAGGCCTGGTCGATGTATCGAATAGGATCCATGGAATGCGGTGTCCCTTTACGCCTCGAGTCCTGTTGGCGACGGCGGCGGCGAGAGCGACTCGAGAGGACAATTCTCTCCATCAGTTCCGAGAAATCTGTCTTAATCGAGCCGTACCAATGCTCTCGTGCTAAGGAAAAACGCCGTATCAACATTCGAGAGTTGCCAAATTTCCTTCGACAAAGTGTACATTTTTTTTAGGAAAGCTTTGGATATTTCCCCTTGTAATTTTCAGGAGATTTAGGTGAAATTACGAACAAAATTATCTGAAAAATTGGAAGAAAAAAATTTACAAGATTTCCCGAAAATTCGCGATTTACTAAAGGCAATTTGGCAGCGCCTGGAGGCTCATACGGCGTTCTTCCTTAGGATGGCAGAATGGGCGGTCGCGGACTCGAGGTCGGATTCGTCGCCGCGCCGTCCTGAAGGATAGAGCCTGGAATTAATACTCCCGTGCTAAGGAAAAACACCGTATGAACATTCGAGAGTTGCCAAATTTCCTCCGATAAAATGTTAATTTTTTAGGAAAGATATGAATATTTTCCCTTGAAATTTTCAGGAGCTTCAGGTGAAATTGCGAACAAAATTATCTGAAAAATTGGAAGGAAAATATTGATAAGTTTACCAGGAAATTGGTGTTTTATGAAAGGGAATTTGGCAACGTCTGCAGCTTCATACGGCGTTCTTCCTTAGCCCGGCAGAATATGGAAACCGGGTAACTCAGACATTCATGGTAAAGTCCAGGATGCAAATACTCCTCGTTGCCCCTTGTTGCCGATCAAACGGTTCACGAGAGATGCAGCTGCGGATCCAGGGTGAGTCGGAGAGGGGTGGGGCATTTGTTGATGATGGGGGGGGGGGGGGTCTAGGGGGACACCTCTCAGTGCAAGGGGAGTCCAGGGGACCTTCCCCAGGAAATTTTGAAAAAGAAAAAAAACACTCCCAGATTGAATATCAAGCAGTTTTAGCATGCAATTTCGATGATGAATCATTCTGGACTATGAGCCTGTTGCAAACTTCACCTAGCGCAAAAGATATTGTGGTTTTGGTAGAAATTGGCTCAAAAATTACGATGAACGCATCAACAAAGTCTAAATTACACTCTCAACTTCACAATGTGCGTGAGAGATATGCGTTTTTCTAAGCCCCTCGCCTCAAAAACAATGTGCGGCACAGGTGAATATTTCGTAAGAGGAATCGTTCCATCCAACCCTGGCGTACTATAGTATACTGCACAATATTCAACATAGGTGACGCTTCCGCGCGCAAATGGTAAGGAAGCACCATGGCCATGAGCATTTATTTCAACGCAAGGAAATGGACCACTAGACAAGGTACGAATTAAAGGATTCTGTTACATGTTTCTTAACCAAAATTTCACGCAGAACACTATTCGCGCGACGAAAATGACTGAAACCAACCCCTAACGAAGATACGAACGCTTTTATTTCACATTGGTTACAAGGAATTTGAACTGCCCGCTCACAAGAAACTCAAAGTTCTACGTGCGTCAAACCGCGCATTACAACGGTTTCAGCAATCTTCTCAATCGAGCAATGTTCATTTCCCACCATGTGTTTTTCAAACGATTAGCAATTTGCTATAGCTGAGCCAAAGCGTCAAAATTAAGGTTGCCAGATTTTTATATCGCAGAGACTGTCATGATAAACGTTTAGCGCGCGATGTGAATCACGTAGAGTATTGAGTTTTCATGAGCGGGTGGTTTGAATTCACGCATCAAGAATCATTAAATATCTTCGCAAGGAGATAATTTCGGTAATTTTCGTTGTGCGCATCGTGTTCTACGTGAAATTTTAGTTACGAAACATGTATCAGAATGCTGAAATTCGTACCTTGTCTAGTGGTTCATTGTTAATATAAACACCCTAGTTGATGAAATCCTGCCTCGTCGCTTGTTTTGGCGGGTTGGCGTCAGCCATACTGAATATTGCGTAGCCTCTTAATGCAAAAGGGTTGGATGGAATGCCTCTTCTACGAAATGCTCACCTGCGCCGAAGGCTCATTTTCGATGTGGGAGATTGAAAAATGCATATTTCGGGGATTATGTAGTAAGGAGTGTACACCAGAATTTCCCGACGCACTCGTCGTTGAGCCAATCTCTTTAAGAAGTAACTCTTCTTTTCGCCCTGGCTGCTGTTTGTAACAGGTCCCTTCGAGTTCATTGGTCGGCTGGCCATTTTGGCTCCAAGAGGTCCCTGACCTATCCTCCAAAGCGTCTCTTCCGATGTAGGTACTCTCGACAACTCCGAAAAACCCTGAGCCAGTGCCACGCAACCGAAAGCACCGGTCGTTGGAGCGGACGCTGGCCGAGGCCATCCGGGGGCCTGGAAGCTCTGGCGGCGGCCGCGGCTCCAGGTCCGGACCCAGGGGTTTATGAGGAAGAGCTCCGTGGTCTTGGTCCGGCGCGGCGATGTGGCAGTCCAATGCTCCAATGGCAAGCAACGGCTGTATAGATATGGCAGGGCAGGAATGGAATGTCTATGGCGTCTAGTCCAAGGTCAGTGGCCCATGGAATGTGGCCCAGCTGGCTCGGCACTGCTCGGCACCGCTCGGCTCCGCAGTCGGCACCCCCCCTCCCCCGCCCCGCCCCCGGGTCGTTCTCCTCCGGGGACCGGGGCCCCCTTCCACAACCTCACGATCCCATCCACGCTCACTCGGAGCCGCATTCATTGATCGAGTTAAGCCACTCTACTCAACTCTTAAGCTCTTAAGCTTCGGAAACCATTGCCAGATTCACACTCGGCTCATTCAGCAGAGAGGCCCGATCCTTTAACTGAAATGCCTCGTCAAGGCTTCCAGACTACTTCGCAGTTTAGTTTCAAGAACTGGTGTCCCGATCGGCTTGGGGGGTATCGATGAGAGAAAAAATGGGCTCACCACTGGAAACCCGGAATTTGTCGATATTTTCCAGTTGACGTGTTATGGATATTAAAGAATCATGGCGGGTCCAAAAATACTCACATCTTTCAGCTTTGAAGCGGAGGCCCAAACTTGGGTCCGAGTACATAAATCCACGAGAATTCGCGTTTTTCCAGTGTTCCACGTCAGATATAATCAGTGGAGTGTCAGTTGGCTATCTTCATATATTCACGTCTCAAGAGTTCTTGAGGCTGTGGCGTGGCGTGCTTTGTGATTTATCGATTGATATGTCATTTAAACCTATGCAAAAGGATCGATAAACAGTTTAAAATGGGGAAATATGGAACATCGATAGTTCACGCCACGCCACTGTCTCGAAGAACATGACCACAGGTCACTAACTGATTCCTAAACGCCCAGTCAGTCCTGTCTTCCTCTAATGAAATTTCCTGACTTTTATACGATAACGTAAGGGCACTTGGTTAATGTGGTCAAAACATTGGCACAACAACGCGATCAGCTGGCACGTTGCGGACTCGATTTTCACGGCTCCACGAAAAATTTCCTGACCGCTGACGAAGTTTCCTGACTTTTCCCGATTTTCTTGATCGCTAGCCACCCTGCCAGTGTAAAATATGACGTGAAACAGTTTAAAAACGAGAATTTTCTATAATTTCGGGCCGAGGTCGCAAGGTTGCACCTTTATCGTAAAAACACAAATGTTTCTTAAGCATTTACATCGTTAACGGCACTGTTACTGGATTCGGAATTTTACTACGACCTACACCGAATTTTACACCGAGATTTTTAACAGTGCGCGGGATCTCGGCTACCCATCTAGATTTCAAACCGAATCAGTCGAAAGGACGTAATGATTCAGAGGGTGATGAGGATATTCGTCTTGTGGGCGCAGTTTCATGATCGGGTTCAAAAATTCTTTCAGTTTAGAGGCTGTTGACTGCCTTCAAGGACCTGACCGGCGCCTTTGCGCTTAAATCGCCGCTTGTTGTAGCCAGATCGTGCTGCAAAATCAGCACGAATCCCCTTTTAAACCCATGTAAAATATCAAGATTTTATCTTGTAACCTGGCAACCTTATCGCCGCTCGGACAGGGCCAGCCGTGGAATTTTCAAAAAATAACTCAGATGCCCGATTATCTCTCTTTTTAACCCGTTAATAAGTCTTTAATCGGATTTCATTCCGAGACAAACTTTCAAGTCCAAATTAATGATTCGATTGTTCTTTTTGCGTTCTGGAGGAAGATGATCTGGGTTCCAGAGGATTGATGTTGCGAATTTGAGTTAATACTTTTCACAAAACACGCACAAGTACACATTCTATTCATATTTCGCTGGAGAAAATGAAACTTGGCACCTTTGCGTGATTCCTTCTCAGGGTTTATCCTACAACCCTTATTGTGGTTGTAAGAGCAAGTAAGGAAATGAGTTCCATGTTTCCATATCCGTTAGAATACTATTGTTAAACAGTTTTCAACAAAAACTGATTTAGAAGCAAAGTAATCAACGCAGCCGTATGGGGGATTGTTGTCCCAGGTTTAATTACGTTTCGAAATTACTTTTCGATCAAAATGCGCTCCATCTTTGCGTACGCCTTCCAAAGTTGTGTGCGCCCGCTGCCCAATGCTTTTCCTAATAGCGTTTGTTTGCATCTCAGAACATAACGCGATTCGCGAGTCACGAGCCGAGACCGTGATGCTTGAAGTATCCCTGGAGTTTTGCAGGCGCTTCCGGCGGCTTTTCCGCTGACTCAGAGATTTTAACGCGGAGCAGAAAAGTTGGATTGAGCTGGGCTCGTGATACAACTATTTTGACTCCGAATTAAGAAAAATTGCATATCCACGAAATGAAGGAGAACGTCTACTCTTTTCGGCTGACTCAGAGACTTCAACGCGCGGTGTAGAAAAGTTGGATGGAGCGAAGCAGGCGACACAAATATTTAGACTTCCAAGAAGGTAAAATTACATATCCAAAAAATGAAGAAGAGCATGGTGTTTCATATCAACCCAACTATTTGGTTCGTCGATTAAAATTTTCGGTTTGTATAACCCAACTTATGAGGTTACAAAAACCAACGAAAGAAGTTTCCGGTTACACGAACCGAAAATTCGGTTTTATCCCAAAGAGTGAACGCTCAACGAACTGATTGTTGCAAAAAGTTCTGACAAAGATGTTCAAGTTTTGTAAAAAGTAGTGCGAACATACACTGATTTTCACAAAACTAGAGCGAGAGCGTTGAACTACCGAGAAAATTACTGCCTAAATCCGTTAAGAGTTGCTCAAGTGTTGAATCTTTGAAAAAATTACTGCGAAAGAGTTAATTTTTTTAAAAATTGACTGCGAAAGTAATACGTTTTCAACAAATTCATACGACCGCATTAAGCTTTAATAAAATTAGTGCGAACGCGCTAAAATGGTGAAAATTACTGCGAACGCGCGATGCAATGGTGCGTAGGCTGAACCCCTATGGTTATTCGAAATTGCGAACTTTTGGTACTTCCGTTACAACCTTTCACGATCCAGTATAAAATCAGGGTGTCTACTGAAACACGCTGGCTAAAAAGCAGTACTTTAACGGTACTTTTTCAGTATATTCCCAAGAAATTCAGTACCTCCTCGACAGAAAATTTCAGTCCTTTTTCAGTACCTCCAATTGACGAAATTCGAAAAACTTCAAAAATTTGAATTTCTCGCTTAAACTGCGCCAAAAATGACAAAAAATTCCGGACCTTATTGCAAAATTTCCTCACTTTCTTAGTACTTCCGGACCGCCCTTAAAAAATCAGTACTATTTCCGGACTTTCCGGAAATTCCGGCCTTGTAGAGTGTAGACACCCTGAAAATTTACCCTTTTGCCAGGTTTTCTACGCCTTCTCGCTCACTTGCCATCCTCAAAATACAAGAATCGAGATAGAAAACCTAGACAAGAACGGATAAGAAAATCCACAGCCGTGGAAGGGGGGGGGGGCTCTGGTGGTCGGGGCCGGGCTGAAGCCGCGGGAGCAAACTCAGACACCGTGTACACGGCGCACAATGGATCGAGTCAAATGGAGAGGTCGGACATGAAATTTTCGACAAAAACTACGAATTTTGATGGTTATTTCGCCACATTTTCAAGTTCAAGGGGTGCTTCTGGAAGGAAATGTCACGAGAAAACCATTAAGACCACTGTTAGATCCTTAAAATTTGGTTTAAACGGAGTTGTGAGCGTTTAAAGTTTCCACATTTTGTCCGACCTCTCCTGTTGACTCGATCCACTGTGCGGCGCGGCGGCCGCGGCGGTGCGCTACTCCGCGGAGCAAACAGAAACAGAAAACAGAAAACCGCAAACCACGCGGCCGAGAAAAACCAATTGGGGAATGCGTAGCCAACAGTTTAGTTGTTTCTCAAGAGGCCGGTGCTTGAGGTTCAAGCTCAGGATTGCGCCCGGACCCCNAAGACCCCCTCCTCCTCACGACTCCGGATTGTCACCGGGAAAACGAGTTTACGCGCCGCGCCACTCCCCCGGGCTCGGATGGCAATTAGACTCGTGCCCAGAAAATTGGATGAAAATAATGGATATATAATGAAATACGAAGCGTTTACAGCCGCCACCGATCCTGTCCCGCTCAACGCGGACGGGATGACGGAATGACACGACGCCGACGTCGACGCCGCGTCAGCGGGCTGATTATTGAAATTGATGGACAAAGCTATAGACAAAGAAGACAATGGGTGTATGGAGCCATTCTATTGGTTGAACTGGGTGGCTCCTATACACACAGGGAGAAAATGATAGACTAACTGTTGGGTCTCTCGTGGGATGCCGTTAGTTAGTTCATTACCAACCTCCTTTGTCCATTAAAACCGCCCGCTTCTGCACCAATAGGATCTCTCCATATCTTTTTAGTCTCCTTTGTCTATAGTTTTGTCTATCAATTTCAATAATCGGCCCGCAGGATCGGAGGAAAAAGACCCTCCAGTAACCGCTTGCCGACAGGTGGAAACTTTATTACAACGGGTAAACATAGCATCAAAAGTCTATCGGATAATCTGCAGTGGGAACGGGTCTTTTGTGATAGACTTTTTATTCTTTTGAGTACCAAATGCATGGGTGGATCTAGGGATTTTCTGTGGGACGTGGGAGGCACAGAAGGATATAAAACTTGGGCTAAGAGGGTCTGGAGGGGACTCCCGTAGCTGCAGTGGGGGGTTCGGGGGACCTCCCCGGAAAATTTTTTGAAAATTTCAACGTCTCGAGAGCAATTTTTAAGATATTAAATAGGCAAATTAAATGGAATTAAATATCATAGACGGCAGAAATTTTGTTGACTTGTTATAAAAATATCATATCTTACTGTGGGTTTTAGTTCATTCAAAACATAATACTGATGGGTTTTATTACATTCCCTGTGCTTTTAGACTAATTAGACTGAAGACTAATTAGTAGCTTGGGTCCTCGACATTTTTGGGAGGAGGCCGCGCAGAATTGTGGGGAGCCCCCCCCCCCCATTTCTGCCCAAGACCGAATGCCGATGAAAAGTGAGATTGTCAGGAATTTTCTCATTTTCAGCTTTTTGCACTTAAATCCTAAAATTTTTGTTTGAGATGATGTTCTATTGTTTCGAACCGAACGATACATCGGACCACTATCGAATACTGTCCACGGGGCAGTGCAGTCGTCAGTCTTCTTGTGGGCTTATGTGAGTACCCTTTCGTTAGCTGATTACTAACTTCTTGTCAAGGATTCAGCTCAGAGACATAGGAGAGACCTTCTATTGATATCTTGGCAATAGTGAAAGCTTTTACTTTTGGGACTCCAAAGACCAACATTCAACCGTTGAACTTACACCAAGCTGGAAGCACGAATAGCTGCGCGCAGTAGTTTTGTCGCTAGAATACCGTCCCGGCAAGGAATACGCGTTAATTCTCACCCTTACTACGCGTCACCCATTCTGTTGAGTTCGTCTTAAAAAAGCGTGATAGCAATAGGAGCGACTTGGGAACACAAATAGTTGCACCCATAGCAGTTTTACCGCTTCTACACAATCCCAGCAAGGAACACGCGTTAATTCCACCTAAATTTGACCTAAATACTAGGTGCCGACTTTCGGCTGTTTTCGTACTTATTCGGCCATTTTTGGGTATTTCCGGCCATTTTTGGGTATTTCCGGCCATTTCCGGTTGTATTTGGTCTTTACGGATGTTTTCGGCTAAAGATGCCATCGTAGAACTCATTGATGACGTCATCGAGCGCCATTTTATGACGTCCTCGGGACGCATGGTTCCGCCTGCTTTCGTACTTAATCCTTTTTTTTTGTTCCTCGTATTGTATTATCATTTCCGTTATCTTCTAGTAAAATAAAATAAAAAAAAACCCACTCCCACCTATTTTCAGAGCTAAATTTTGAAAATTACAAATTCTATCCCTGGTAAAAATTGGCAGTAGAATCTGTGTTCCAAAATACCATAGAACTACAACCGGCTGTAAGTTTTCCAATAGCTTCTATAGCCGGCTACGCAATCTCTTGTAGCCTTTTATAGCCGATGGCGACTAAGCAACAGCCTGGCGATAAAGTGTATGCTAAACGTTACTAATTACAGATGCTAGGACTTGACAGATGGACAGATGGTGAGGTTTTGGACTACTGCTCTCTTTTTGGGCTGTAGTATCTTGATTTATTATGCGAGGAAAGCTCCGTACTTTTGATGGATGCCTGCCATTCCTAATATATTAGAGCGCCTTCAGTTTCGTATGATACTGTGCAATACCTCTGGTGTGAAATAGTTGCTTCAAGCGCCGTGGCAGGCGGGCAGCCAGCGCGAAAAGCGCCTACAAACCTAACAGGGATACTTCACGCGTTGCGCAATGCGTGAAGTATCCCTGTTGGGTTTGTAGGCGCCAGTGCGTCGCCGCTCCGCTTTGTGTGTGGTTCTAATACATATTTAATCTGGCGGAGTCAGCGTTATTCAACTCATGATTTTGAAACGTTTGCACTTCCTGTATGGATTATTCTCATTATAATTGATGAAAAAAATATGTATTAAAGGAAAATATAATGTGTGTTTTGTAAATATTAGGGTGGTTCCGTATCAAACTTAATGATTTCCAAGGCACACGAATTTCTACACAATTTCTTAAAGACTTTTATAATCGATGGCGAAAAAGCAACAGCCAGGCAATAAAGTGTAAAGCCCGGCGATAGGAACTGTAGCCCGGCGATAGGAACTATAGCCCGGCTGCAGAATTTTTTATCGCTTCGTATAGCCCGGCCGTATGATTTTCCCCGCATTCTACAGCCAGCTATATGATTTTCTGTAGCCTTCTTCAGCCGGTTATAAGAATTCCTATGGTATTTTGAAACGCAGCTCTTATCGCCAATTTTTACCAGGGATGGGAGTAAATAAATGGTTCACACCGCGGGCTTTTTTTTATAATCATACAAATCAATGTTGAAGGATAAACATTTTTTTACTGATCCTTAAAGATAGGGAAAGATTCCTGCAAGATGTAACACCGGTTGGTAGTTAAAATTACGGCGAAGGACGAAGTATCGGTCTGAGAGAATCACATGTTGCGTCAGATATGGTGGTGGNGGGGGGGGGGGGGGGGAGGCAAGTGTAAGCCCGGTTTCAAATTACACCATAAAATTTTGGAATAAGCTTTTAATACTGTCATCAATAATCCTGGTAAGATTTATGATGACATGAATTGTAGAAAATTCTTGTTCTATAATGTAATTGTGCATAAATATGATTCAGGAAGCGGAAAAAGATGTTAAACATTCCTGAAAGGTATTATTTAAGCAGATACCACACACATATGTATTCCCATGGTTGGGTTCGCACTATTTTTGCGCAGAAAACAAAGTGTCATAAATGAAAGGATTATGCTAAACTAATGCTGGTCGCGACTAAGTCTAATCGATGGATATACTCGGAAACTACGCATCTCCGTTCGGACTTCGTAGGTGTATACTGCCTTCAAAATTTTTTTATCGAAAAAATAATCAACGTGATGCCTTCCTAAAACTCTCCAAACATTATTCTTTGAAAAGTTCTAACAGTAAGTTCGATTTAGTGAAAGTTAAACTTTGAAAAAATAGAAAAGGATTAAACATTTTGAACCACCTCAATGGAGATGCAAGGTTTCAGTGTACGAGTATATAATCATCAAAACATTTAAAATTCAAACGACAGCGGGTAAAAGCCGTTAAGGATCTGATCAGCGATATCGACTGGTGGATGGTGATCCACACACCGTCCTTCTCAATTTCACAGATTATTTTGAATTTATTAAAGTTAAGGGTTGCACGCTCAAACGTCAAACAAATGCGCGAGAAGTTCTGTACTTTAAAGAATTTCCACTCGTTCGTCTCAAGCCAGTCAAAATCTGAAAAATATTTTTCCTACAATGCATTAAAATCAAACTATAATGCGAAAGTTACATTCCGACTCACAGACTTGAAGTGTTTTTTGTCCGATTTTTAAAAAAATTGCATTAATGATGGAGTTTTTTATTCCGTCGTCTTGAGAGAAGCTTAACAATTTTAAAATTCATTCAAATTTCAAAATGAGGAGACAGCCGAACTTTTTCGTTCCAAGCTCCGAGTGTCCAAGTAGAGCACACTAGCCACTTTTTTCCCTCCTCGTTCTTCTCTTAATGAACGTAAAATCAGCTCATAGTCAGTAACAAAAAGGCAAAATGAGTTCAATGAAAAATGAAGATGTAAGGGAAAATGAACAAAACGGTGAGGGATCTAATGAACAGGGCCGAGGCCGAAACTGGGCTCCGAACTGGGAGAGCGCAGCTGAGACTCCTGAGAGAGAACGCGTATTAAACTTCTGCTTTCCGAGCGCCTTCAATCTCTCCTGCTGGCAAAATCCTTGCCCTCATAATCCTCCTACGAGTGATTAGCGGTCCAACTTACTGTTCTGACTGTCACCAGGAAAATGTGGGACGAATTTTAGACTTTCCGCAATCATCTGCGGCGAAATTTCATTTTGAGTGGATGTTTTAATACAGACAGCTTAGTCACTTAGTCAGTCATATTTGATACTTGCTTTTCCTGGTATGTCAGGACTCTAAAAACTTTGACACTGACTTATGGCCTCACTTCTTAGCGTGGAGGAGGCTATTATTAACGATTTGTGCTTTGATTTATTACTTTTTACGGTATCTTTCTGCTAAATTTAACCTCAAGAATGGCGCCATTTAAATTGTTTTCCACCAATTAAAACTATCTTACACTGCATACGTTTTCAGTGCCATTTGGGTTATTTAGGCCCAAAAATTTATTCGCGTAATCGGAACGAATTTGAGTTTTTTTTTTTTTTTTTTTTTTTTTTTTTTTTTTTTTTTTTTAGTAAATTAATCAAACTTAATGTCTGTGAGCAATTTTTCATTGATTAAGCATTGATTATGAGAAATAATTGGATACAAATAATACTCGTAACACAACCTAATTCAGTACTACTGCTGGAAAAAACCTATACTAAAAAACACTCGAACGCACCTCTGTATGCGATGGGCGGCCTATTGCAGAGACATGCTTTCTTTGACGTGAGTGTTAATTAAGATATATTACGGAGATGAATCTTAGAAATGATGTAATATTTCTACTAATTAAGAGAAAAATTAAAAGGATGGCAGAGTTAAAATTGTTAAAGAACTTTACGAAACATTTATGAAAAAATTCGGCCTAGGTATGACTACAAAGGCTAACCAGTTGGAAGATTGGATGCATGTACAGTATTGATGAAATGAGACATTAAATTGGAAAAGTTTTCAATAAAAAATTCGTGACTTGCCTTCATTAATACTTCTAACACGCAAACACAAACGTTAGTAATTTTGGGCCGGGCAAGCCGTAGTTCGCCTAAAGAGTATACTTGCTTTCTTCAATATTGACCAGGAATATGGAGAAAAATCAAACAGACGAATGGAACTCAACGAGGACAGATAATTCAAGTCCGTCCAAAAAATGATGAGGGAGGCCTGAATGATATTTCAAAGAATTATGCATTTTCTTCGAAAAATACACTAAAAAGTAAGGATGAAAGATACGGTTCTGAATAATTGCTAGCTACCGTCCCCTGGTAAAAATTGGCAGTAGAATGTGTGTTCCAAAATACTATAGACCTAAAGCCGGCTGTAAGATTTCCAATAGCTTCTATAGCCGGCTGTACAATTTCTTATAGCCTTTAATAGCCGATGGCGATTAAGTAACAGCCAGATGATAAAGTTTATGCTAAACGTTACTAAATATGGATACTAGGACTTAGTTAGTTTTTGGACTACCGCTCTCTTTTTGTGCCGTAGTATCTTGATTTATTATACGAGGAAAGCTCCGTACTTTTGAAGGATGCCTGTCATTCTTAATATGTTGGAGCACCTTCAATTTCTTATGATACTGTGCAATACTTCTGGTGTAAAATAGTTGCTTCACACGCCGTGGCACGCTGCGGAGCGGCGGGCGGGCAGAGGGCGCGAAACGCGCATTGGCGCCTACAAACCTAACAGGGATACTTCACGCATTGCGCAATGCGTGAAGTATCTCTGTTAGGTTTGTAGGCGCCAATGCGTCGCCGCTCCGCTTTGTGCGGTTTTCACAGCGTTTTTAAACTCATGATTTTTAAATGTTTGCACTCTCTGTATAGACTATTCTCATTTTAATTGATGAAAAAAAAATATGTTTTAAAGGAAAATATAATGTGTGTTTTTTAAATATTATGGTAGTTCTGTATCGAACTTAATGATTGCCAAAGCACACGAATTTCTACACAATTTCTTATAGCCTTTTATAGCCAATGGCGATAAAGTGTAAAGCCCGGCGATAGGAACTATAGCCCGACTGTATACTTTTTTATAGCTTCGTATAGCCCAGCTATATGATTTGCTCCGCTTTCTACAGTCAGCTATATGATTTTCAATAGTCTTCTTTAGTCGGCTATAAGAACTCCTATGGTATTTTGAAACGCAGCTCCTATCGCCAATTTTTACCAGGGTCAATTTATTTGCCTTTAATTTTGCAGGATAGGCAATAGGCCTACAGGAGAGTACAAAATTGAATTTGCTTATTCGAAAAAAATCCATATATTACTTGATTGAACACGGCTGGAAGCTCTTTCTCATACAATGTCGTCACTAATTAGGTACGTAGTTAAAACCACCTAGTGAGAATGGTTCGATGGTTCATTTCTTGTGATAAGTTTTCCCCTTCCTGATGCATTTTCAATTTGGATTTCATGTCTGACGGGAGAGAGTTCTGCCACGGTATTTCTTACACACTTTTCTTTTATTTTTCATGTAGATACCTACCCTTAATTGAAGCGCTTGAAGATCAAGGTGCATAAGTGTAGTTTCTAAAAAAAAAATTGAGATGTTAATGATTTCAGGTAAAACTCGTCTTAAGGCATGTTCGGTGAAACATTCGCTCCCCAGTTCCAATTTTTAAGCACCAAAGAGTCAGTTTGAACTCTCATTCCGCCAAAAGGATCCATGTAATTTCGAAACTTCAAACACGTATTTCCCGAAATAGCAAAACTCAAGTTAATGTGGCATAGATTCTTATTTGGTGCTTAAATACAAGCATTTTTCAACACTACAGATGTTTTTTGGGGTTGTTTCCTGAGTAAATCATTAGTTGTCATTGAAACTTGCAAAATTAAAAAAAATGTCTTCAACGAGTGACGTACAATCTGAAGCGTAAACGCCTGAATCAATTACGCATACGCAACAAAATTGTAAATACGCATAAATGATGCGCTTAAAGAGATCATGGCTTACATTTAATCACTAATAATTCCTCCAAAAACCGAAAAAAAAGTCTTGAGGGTGTTAGAATGCGAACTGTTAGAAAATTAAGTCGAACCAGTGAAGCAATGCAGCAGTTCAAGCTGGCGCGCGGTGCGGTGCCTGGCCTGACGCGCCGGCATACGGCAATTCAAAACGAGTTCATGTGACGTCATACATCTCCACCGCGCCGAAGTACAGCGATTTCGACCTCCACCTCTAACCGGGGGCGTAGCTCAAATGGTAGAGCGCTCGCTTAGCATGCGAGAGGTACCGGGATCGATACCCGGCGCCTCCACTTACTTTTTATGCACGGGGTTCTAGTTTTTTTCTCTTTCATTCCATGTAAACTGCATCGTGTCCGAAACATTATATTTTTATTGTCATTTATTTGGCAAGTACAACCTCCCCAAGCAACTAGCACAACTGGCCCCCATCAGAGACGCCTCGTATTATTTATTTCTTTTATTTTTATACTATTCTCTTAGAATTTTTCAGTTTTACATTTCATGTCTTTATTTTATTTTTAACATTTTTTTACGCTTTAATTTTATATTATTACTTTTGTACGCATGGTATTTATAATTTCTAATAAATATTTTTAATTCATCTATTTTATTTACATTTTAACCTATTTATTCTCATAAAAATTCCACTGTGTGAGTTACTCATCGAGCTTACAATTAAGTCTTACAAGCATGTGCCTCACCAGGAATTTCCGCAGTCGACGTCCCCAGCACAGCTTCATGGTTTGGCACGATCGGAGCGCCTTCAATTTTTAGCACGCAACACGGGTGTCCACAGAGCACGAATAATTGCATCATTGGCAGCTGCATTTTTCTAGTGTTTTCGTGTTTGAGGGTTGGCTGCCTTTTTAGCCATCTTGGTTTGATATTGGATGGGGATGTTTTTAAGTGAGAGTCTTTCCGCAAAAATGAGTAAATTTAGGCAAAAACTACGTCAATTGCGGGCTTTACAATCGACATATGGCAATAATCGGATTAATAAATAATTTAAAAACATTCGTGCTCATAGGTTTGCTGCCTTTTACGGTCTTAACTACCTGCTACAGAATGTCTGGTAGTTAAAAAAAAAAAAAAAATCCCACACAAAAACGGACAAAATGCCGGGGGAAAAATTTAAAATTCCCTGATAGACGGAAAAAATAATTACCTGACATTTCTCTGACAAAAAGGAAAGATATTTCTAACTTTTCGACATGGCTAAACTGATTATATGTAAGTGAGAATTTTTTTTTTTTTGGCAAGCCATTTACGTATCAAGGAAGGGTCAGGGAAATCGAATAACACGGATTTTTCGCAAAATGTTTCGCGAATTTAACTCTCGCGGATATTTCTGCCCAAATGTCTAGCAGAATATAATGAAATAAATAGAGAAAAATATATGGTGCCTACACTTATGAGGGATATTTTTGCATCATTTTCAAAATTTAAAAGACATCAGCAGAAATTCTGGTAGACATTCGGGTAGAACTCTCCGCGAAAGTTAAATTCGCGAAACATTTCCCGAAAAATCCGTGTTATTCGATTTCCCTGACCCTTCCTCGACACGAAAACGGCTTGCCAAATAAAATTCCCTGACATTCCGAATTTTTGCGGATTCCCTGACGTTTTCCCTGCTTTCCCTGACACGAAAAAAAAAACTCCCTGACACTTACCGGTTTTCCCGGTGGCTAGAGACATCCTAAGATGACCTAACCTCTAGAGGTACCGACGAGTCCGTACTCTCCCGTACACTGCCGTGCTAAGGAAGAACGTCGTATGAGCCATCGGGCGTTGCCAAATTTTCTTTCACGAATCACTAAGTTTCAGGAAAGTTTATGAATATTTTTCTTCCTATTTCCCAGATAATTTTGTTTGTAGGTAATTCGATCTGAAGGATCTGAAAATTTCAAGGAGGAATATTCATAACTTTCCCTAAAAATTTACATTTTCTAAGGGAAAACTTGGCAACATTGGATTGCTCATACGGCATTCTCCCTTAGTGCGGCAGCATGAGTGCTCTACCTTGGAGCAAAGTTTGCATCGGGCCGAACGGGTGAAAACCACCGTTGGTCGGGCAAAAATCTGGCGAATCTCAGGATGGCATCGGCCGAGGAGGATTCCGAAACCTTGGAATGCAGGTTGGTCCCAGGTTCAACTGGTTCGAGGCCCTGGCTCGCATGGTGAATGCGAATGTTGACTCAGCTGCCTGCGGCGGCGGCGGCGGCGGTCGGGTGGAGGAGGGGGTGGAGGCTGGAGGGGGTGGCGACGGCCTCTGAGCTTTCGTCCGGGATGAATGAGAGAATGGCGCGGACGACGGCACCGTTGCCACACTCCCCGTCCACTCCGGGAGGACCCCCCGTAAAAATCCAGGATTTCATCACGACGCTTGGGAGCGATGGCACCGACGTTGCCGGCTCGGGCCTGAATTCCCGCTTCAAATCGTGGTTTCAAGGAGGATAGGGTGGAGGATCCGACAACCCTGCCGACGGCCCAGACCCGAGTGAACTATGAATGAACGGGTGACTCACGATCCGTGACTTCGCCACACCGCACCCCCCCCCCCCCCCCCCCCCCCNGGGGGGGGGGGGGGCGTAGCCTATGCGTCAAAGCACGGAAGATATTACTTGCGAACTTGCGACTTGAGGGTCGTATTCGTAGTCGCTCCTAGAACGGCTCCTTTCCTTAGAGGGTCTCTTGTGGTTTTCTTAGTGAAAAAGGGATGTTAACCACTGTTTCCGGCCCATTTTAGAAACGACATACATGCCATAGGTTTTCCTGTTCAGATATGTGCTTTTATGGGAGAGCCGGAGACAGTGGTTCCTGATTGCAAAATGTAATCCAAATGGAATCATGGAATGTGGCTCATTGAATGGAATCATGAAGAGGACAATTTCTATCAACCTCGTGTGAAATTCGGCATTATAGCTTTAGAAACGGATTCTTGCCATGGATTACAATCATTTTTCACAACAAAAAGTACAAAGAAGGGAAAAATGTTTCTACGATTTTCACGAACATTAAGATAGTTACGAACCTACCTCAAAATTTACAAAACTCGCGAGATATTTTCTTCGTCAGTTGGCATGTTTTGTAGTGGTAAATCATTGTAATCCCTTTCAAAGACCCATTCCAAAGTTGGACTACATTTTACAATTTGGAACTATAAATTCTAGCCAGGTTTAAAAACAACGTAAGTACCATTAGTTTCCCTATGCGCATAAGTTTTTTTTCAGAAGAGCCAGAATTTATAGTCCCAAATTGCAGAATGCAGTCCGGTTATACTGCTGAATTTTACTTGAGTTATGCAAGAATTCCTTCTTGTGGTGCCATTTTGTGGGCTTCCTTGAAGCTTCCTTAATAGCAATGTAAATCATATGGGGCCTTCTAAGGAAAAAATCTATTTCAGGAACGACAATGAATAGAATCCTGAGACTTTCAGAGCCGACATTTCCGTTCCAATCCATGGAACGGAATTCCCAATTCCAAATCCATGGAACAGAGCGATAGGAACACATCGAGAGTTTTAAAAAGAGGACAATAGTTGAAAACTGCTGGCATGATGGCGTCAAAATTACGGGGAAAGAGATAAGTCGATTGAGATGTTTCAAAACGCCCGTTCTCCCACATACACATCCATGTTGAGGCATCGTAAGTGCGAAAACGCCTTCATTTTAGATGACTGCAACTTTTACTACATGTGCAATGTTACGAAACCGGTGAAGTGAGAGCCTTTTTAATGCAGAGGAGGATTGAGAGAAAACTCAATGAAAAGCACAAATCTGAATCGGAAGATTCCAACAAGAGTATGTTTAATGAGAAAATGAAGAGAGAGAGAAAGGAAGGAAAAGAAGAAGCAAACAACATAAAAATAATGATAGAGGAACTAGCCTCTGCGTTTCTTGACAGGAATCCCATCCGCGTCAATAACCGAAATTTGTTCGTGACTAGTTGATATTTACTCTTACAAAGGCAGCCAGGAAACTTGCCATGCACAGATAAGCCAGGAATAGTGATTCTTTATTGAAAAAAAACCAAATATTGATGTCAAATCGGTTTCGAAATCTAGGAACGGCAAATTGATGTCCGCTTGGGCCAGGACGCCGGGAAACCCGTAAATTCCGTCCTGGATCCTGGCGAATTTATCACGATGAGGTAGCAACAAAATCGCAACTTTATTCAATAAATTGCATCATTTCCGCTAAAAATGTTACTTGTACCTCGTTCATCGGAACAAAGCCTCGCCTAACAAATGACCTCGCCTGCGGCTTGTAGGCGCGCTGCTCCCAATGCTGTTCGAGCAAGAACAGAGGGAGCGCCTTCAATTTATAGTGTATGCAACATAAGCATCCCTAGAACATGAATAGTTGCATCAAGGCGCTGGTTGCTATCGGCAGCGACCGAAGAGAACGATACGTGCGATGATTGCACATAATTCATTCACAATAATTGATCAGATTTTTCCGTCTCCATTAGAGGGGCTTGGAGGACATGGCGCATAAGTACAGTTTTTGAAAAAGTCGAAATATTAATAATTTCAAGTAAAACTAGTCTCAATGCATCTCCTATGAAACATTCGCTCTGGAAGTCCAATTATTAAGCGTCAAAAAGTCAGTTTGAACTTTCTTTCAACCGTACGGATCCATGTAATTTCGAAACTTCGAACACGTATTTCTCGAAATAGCAAAAACTGCACTTATGCACCTTGTGTTCCAAGCCCCCCATCTGGGCATCTTCGGACAGATATTTCGGGTCCGATGAAATTGCAGCCACTTGGACTGGAACTGGAACGCGCGTTTTAAACCATGGAAATACAGTCGGAGCAACCGTCGAATGAACGGATTTTTATTCTAAAACATTTTTCGCCTCCAGCAATGAATACATAAAGAGAATGGAAGCAGGGTGGCTAGCAAACTTTTCTTTATTATTTCCTGACTTTTCCCGACTTCTAATGAAGTTCTCTGACTTTTTTACGACCCACTGTCATCGGAAATACCGCTTGAGAGCGTCACGCGGTTGGCACAACAACGCGATCAGCTGGCCTGTCGCTGACCCGATTTTTACGTGGAACCCGGCTCCACAAACCGATGACCGTTGACGAAATTCCCTGATTTTTCCCGGTCGAGTTGCATTCCCTGATTTTTCCCGGTTGAGTTGCATTCCCTAACTTTCCCGGTCGCTAGCCACCCTAAGGAAGACTTGAAATAAGAATCAAGGCTAAGGGAAGTCGTAGGGGCGCATGTGCCTACTTAAAAATCGCAGAACAACAGTCATCGAAGCATGGAACTCGGCGAGGGTAGGTCAAAAGAAGGCACCGAGCGACCGAGCCTTCCTTCAGCGGTAACAACGTAATATTTCAGTCAGTCCAGCTCAGGTCAAAGCCATGCATATTACTCTCAATGCAGCTGGTCAAACGACTGACGCAAAAACAACCTCGGCGAAGATGTTATCCGAAATGTTCTTGCGGCGGCGGTCTGATTCACCATTTCGACCATTCATCGATCGGGTCTCAGGTGGTCAGCTCTGATGCGCTTCAAGTCCCGGTCCCGCTAACTCTAGTCGAATTAATAAATAACCGGGTAAATACAAAAGATTTACATACGTAGAACTGCTCAAAGGGCCGGGACCGAGAGCTGCTGTGCTAAGGAACAACATCGTATGAACCTTCAGGCGTTGCCAAATTTCATCCGATAAAAACCGAATTTTCAGGGAGACTTGTGGATACTTTTCTCCCGATTTTTCAGCTAATTTCATTCGCAATTTCGTCTGCAGTATCCGGGATTATTAAAGAAATACGTACAGGGTTGCCACCGAATTTGGAAAAATAAGTTCCCCGACATTTCCCTGATTTCTCTGACACATTTTGGGGAAACTCCCTGACAATTGAAATAATGCCAGATTGTTGAAAAGACACAGTTAGAAATAGTTTTCAGGCAAAATTTGTTGTTCGGAACGTCAAACCAACTCGAGAACGCAAATAGAGGTGGTTTGACGATTTTTCCCTGAAATTTTCGTCATTTTCCCTGACATTTCCAGATTTTCCTCGGCTTTTAGAAGATCCCTGACATTTCCAGGTTTTCCTTGACTTTTTAAAATTCCCTGACAATTCCCGATTATCCCTGACTGTGGCAACCTTATGTATAACTTTCCTCGAGAATGAATGTTTAGTAGGGGGAAATGCGGCAACTCTGGAACGTTGATACGTGGTTTTTCCTGAAGACGGGAGAGAGCGGAGCATTCATAAGTGCGGAGGCAGGTGACAAATGGGTCCGCTCGGGGTTTGTTGGTGGTCAACCTGTCCGAGGCGACTTTCCTGTCTTTGTGCGGCCCGATAAAACATTAAATCAAATATTCTCTCAAACTTAATCTCGGTTTAATCTCGGAGCCGTCGCTTCAGCGTCGTCCCCTGCCCTGGCCCTGGGACGTCCACGTCCATAAATAGTTCAGTTGAACCGGTGGACGGAGGACCCAAACCGGTACCGCTGGTGAGTCCTTCATGTTGCTCACCGGTGCCTCACCGATGAAATTTGAAACCCAACAATCGCTTAACAATCCATACAAAAAAAAAAAAAAAAAAAAAAAAAAAAAAAAAAAAAAAAAAAAACCTGCCGACGTGACGGAACAACGCGCGCTGTCGTTAGTACTGCCGTGCTGAGGAAAAACGCCGTAAGAGCTCTCAGACGTTGCCGGATCTCCTTCGACGAATCACGAATTTCCGGGAAATTTTGGGAATGTTTTCATTCCAATTTTTCAGAAAGTTTAGTTCGTAAATTTATCGAAATTAGTCTTTGCTCATTTCAAGGAAAAATATTCATATTTATCTTCGAGAATAAATATTTTCAGAGATGAAATTTGGCAACATTCGAATGATCATACGGTGGTTTTCCTCAGTACGGGAGTAGGTCACGCTGTGCAGAATTGTGTCTCGTTTATTACAACGGGGGAACAAATATTCCAGGAACAATGGGAGGGAGCCTTGAATAAGTAAGAGTAAATGCTTTGCCATGAGTAATAATTTTGATAATTCGTCACCTCATTAATGGCGAATTTTACTGGGATTTATCGAGGCAATAGACCGGGATTATTTCAATCGGCAAAATTCAAACAAAAAATAAAAACTAACCTTTATTTTTCCACTGTAAATTATGTTAGACTTTTAAATGAGGGGTGATACCACTACTCGACCACATGAGAGGTCGTGTTGCCTACACTAAAAATTGAGGGCAAACTAACAGGAGGTTAAAGTAACTTCTTCCAGTTTGGTAAAAAAGGAGTGAGCGTGCTACTTCTTGACGATAGGGCTATTCGACCACGTGGGAGCTCATGTTGCTTACACACAAAAAAAAATTTAAGTTCCCCATCCAAAGAGCACAGCTATTGAAGCCAAACGGCAAGGAAGAAGTGAGGATTTGTTTCAATCACACACTAAATGAGTTGTATAAAAGTGACCCCTAAAACTAAGGGAGTCAAGAGCTCTTGCGGGCAAAAGCGACTGTCTCATATGAGCTAATAGTCATGATGCCTGAGTTTAATATATTTCAGGGAAAGTGAAACACAGCCATATAGCCATAGCAAGTATGGCTATGCTGACCAAAAATTGGATGCAGTCGAAAAATCACAAGATATTGTAAACTTTGAGGACTTCCCATGTAAGTTCAGAAAATTACTCCAACTTTAAGGACAATCAAGGATTTAAAAATCCGAAAAAATTTGAAGTATTTAGGAATGTTTCGAAAGAGCACAGGTACTGTGAAAATGTAGGAAATTTTTTGCATCATATTATTAACAAGGAAAAAAGCGAGACTGCAGCGCGCACACAGTATCAAAGCATGACTTTTCTTGGAAGCAGTCAATCAATTAGATATCCAGATAACTCATAGGTAAATGACAGAATTCACCTACCTTGCATTTTCAAAAGAGGCAGATGGTGTAGATCCTACAGCGCCAAATGCAACACCTACTGCAAGACCCTCTGGTATATTATGCACTGTGATAGCAATAACAAGTAGAAGAATTCTTTTCCAGTGACTGTCTTCAATCTTAGATTTTTCGGAGGTATACTCAGGTTTAACTTCCCTGTCCGTCTTTCGACGGTACACATCAGAGGCATATGCAGAGAATCCTGTAAAAAGTAAAAGGAAGGCTGCATTGATGTTGATTGAATATACAACACAACAGTTGAAGAGAGAAAATTCGAAAGCTTTTAAATGCCATTAGGTGTTGCTAAAAATGTGAATGGTGTCCCTCACTCTAAGTAAAAAAACCTGACAGAAATTAAGTATGTTTCTTAAGCCACTGGATTTGGGGCTGCACAGTCTTGGAAACACTTATTGAGTTTACTAGGTTTTAAATTTCCATTCTTCAGTTGATGGAATAAATGCATTTTTTAACCGTGTACAAGGACTGGAAAAACATACTTTTACTGGGCTTTTACTTAATGAAAGATTTAGGGAATTTTGCGAAGGAGCTAATAGTAAATTAGGTACTAGAAAACAGGATTGGGCCTGAGCAGAAGGCAGTCATTATCAGCCTGCTTGTTTGCAAGAGGAGCTTTCAGGCACTTGTGTACACATTTGCAATTTTGCAACAATGATGTGAGTTAAAGCTTACAGTGCCTACCTGTTTTTTTTCTCTGTCTTTCATTGATTTGCTCTCAGTTAGGAAAGAGGTTTTTCTTGGAGATGAATTCATCATTTGGACCAGTATTTATTCAAATAATAACAGTGGAGTATTGGTACAAGCATTTTGCTAGGACATAGAGACTTAATATCAGGAGAATCCAACACCACAATTGAGTGGATTGACTTTGAAACTGTCTAAAATAATTTTATTGGATGGAAAAGAGAGAGAAGAATTCAGCAAAATGGATTACCTTCAATGGTAGTAGTATCATCATAATCACACTTCTTTGAGTAAGCACTATTGTAATCAAAATTCTGAGTATTTTTGCGTTGGCGATCTTTATGCATTGCTAAAAAACACAAAGTATTCATCATAGATAAATTATAATTCATTGTACAAGAAAATGTAAAATTACACATTTAAAATTGAAAAATACAAATAATTACGACAGGGTGGAGGCAGATAAAAAACATAGAGTGCCAAATTTTTTTTCAACATTTTGAATTTTTGGGAGTCAGTTATTCAAAAAAAAAGGAAAAACTGATGAAAATTTGCAAAATCATGCCACAGAGAAAAGATTCAAATTTTAAAACCCGAAAAATATGTTGTTACAAATTCGTAACGCTATGCTATAGAGGGTTGACTTGAGGAGGAACCCGAGCTTAAGGGAAAATGAAAGGTTTTTCCAAAAATCTGCTCTATGGGTACAGTTACAGGTAGCTTTTATTTTGATTGAGTGTGTTTCTCCCCTATATTTGATGGCAACAATGAAGAACACCAAAATAAATTAATTCAATATTTAACTTCTGTCTAAATGGGGAAAACTCACAGGGGGCAATCAAACATTATATCCACACTTTGTCCAGTTCTTTGAGAACTTTTTTAACAAGCTCTCATAAGGAATTCCAAAATATCTTTTATAAATTATGTTAAATTGCGTAAAAGCAACCTCCTTGCATTTCTGCTGATTCTTAACATGATGCATTCCATTGACTTTCTTGACATCATAAATTCATTATAAGTACCGCATACCTTCATTTTGAGTGCACAGCTGGTCAGTAGATATTACATTTTATGGTTGCATGGAAGGCAAACTCTACCTAAGCTGAGATTCTTTCTCCAATTCTCCATTTAGTTCACTACCTCCTTTTTGTCATGACGCTTCCGTTGAGGGTAAACGGTTCTTCATAATCAAGTAAGTGTATTAAACTAAGAAGAATGACAATTAGTTGGCAAACTTACAGATTACATTTCCAACACTGCATAAGCCAAACATAGATATACAGTGGTCCGTGAGGAATACAAATAGACTGCCGATGAAAAATCCAATGGCTACCGGAACAAATGCAAAAGCTCCATTCTTTCCATAGGAGCCAGAATTTTCTGCCATCTCTATGGCTGGAGCTAACAAAGACCAAAAGGACGCGGCAATCATTACTCCAGAGGCAAAGCCAAGACTTGCATCCAAAAACTTTCTCTGTGGGCAAAAATAGAGCATTGAGGTAGATATGTAAGTAGAATAATATCTTTCAGAAATTATTGATGAAACATGAACTCAGTTAAGCTGTATTCTTGGTATCTTCATGTACCTAGTTCTAACATTTTAGGATTAATTTTAACTTTTTGAATTGAATTGAGAATGCTTTTTTGATAGAAATCCTTCAAGGTACATGAAACATAAAAATTTAATCATTAATTGATCATGGATGCAGATTATAATCCTTACTTTGGTTTCAGTAGGCATTTAAAAATTTTGGTAAGAATACTATCACTGATGTTTGAAAAACCCTAGTGAAAAATTGTATTTAATGCTCCTCATATGCTCTGCTAATGAAGGAAACAAATTTACGAACAGGAAACTCTTAATAAAGTATGTTAAAAAAAGTACAAATTCGTTTCCTGCTTGACTTAGTTAAACACAATGGGAGTAACTTGTGAAAAATCCTACTTATTTTACAGAATAAATTTAAAAAAAATACAGAGATAATTAAGATGAAGACTTACGTGAGAGCCTTTGATGAAAATAATTACTCCTGCACCTAATGCAGTTAGACCCCACGTAAAAGCTGTGCCCAAAATCGTTTGTGTAACTGGTCCGTAATTTGGCAGCATTGTTGCAGAAAATTAAACCACCTGTAACAGTAATGATGACAATGATTGGTCAAAAGAAGTAATACATCAACAATAAGAAACAAATGTTTAGAATTCATTGTTTTGCAGTGCCTAGAGAAGATTGAAACAACGGATAAGGGCAAGAGGCTAATCACAAATGGTGAACTGACGATAGAGTATACGACAAATAACGGTCCAGGAAACTAGAATGGAGTGAATAAGTTAACTATTTCTTTTCCGACACATCTATATAAATGCATAATTTTAAGCCATTCTCGAAAGCAACGGTTTAAGCCGGCAGTTTAGTCCATATTTAGAGATTAAAAGTCTGTCAACCTCGTACTACTTACTTGGATACCTACTTGGAAATTTGAGGATCAAATTGATATTGAGGACACGAATATGCAAGAGCTGAACTGAAAAGATTCAGAGGCGAATATGTTGATGGATTTGAGTGACACGTCTATTGATTTACTCCAGAGAAAAAGCAATATCAGCAAAATCAAACAGTTTTCGCAACTTACAAACTCACGGCACAGCCAGTTGGCTGCTGATAAGAAAACAATAACATAACCTCAAAAATAAGTTTGCAACCGGCATCACCGTTGGCACCGGTTTGTGTGCTTTTTTACTGTTATCACTTATTAGTGTTATCAGTCATCTTATCAGTTGTCATCAAACCATCTACACTCACACCTTTTCGTCTTCAAGAATACTACACGTAAGCTTTTTAAAAATGTAAATGCACTTTTTCTACTGCATGATTCGTCAGTCTCTGCTGATCATTCATTAGATCTCATGAAGTAGTATTATTTTTTCTTATTTTCTGAAGTATTTTGAAATAAATCTTATGAATAGGAACCTCCTTTTTATCTCCAACTTGAGTGCTTATCTCTTTCTCCTCACTTCTGTTGATGTGTAAATCTTGACACGTTCAAATCTCAATTTCCAACCATCATTTAATCAGGTAATGTGTGTCAACTGGGGTACAAAATACTTCAAATCACGGTCAAATATTTTTTCAGTAGGTGGTTTGAGGAATTGAGGGTGGAAATGCGAGAATAGGGATGATATTCAGGTTGAGAACTTGATAATGGAACATCCTCAGAGTTGCATGTACCTCAAGTGGCTCAATCCTTTTGTGATAAAACCATTTATCTATACTATAAGCTCTCAAGCCTCCTAATTTTGCGAAACTGGTAACGCTTAGTTCCAGCGTTCTACCGGGCCGATTTTTATGATTTTTGCGGCTATCGACGGGCAATTGTCTCTAGATAAGCCAACTCTTTTCAGATTTTCAAAATATGGCCTAGGTTTTTTTATATTAAGTGGTAAAGTTGCGAATTCTCCCATTTAAACAATGTAAATTTATATTTTTTGTTATAGTTCGTTTGAGCGTTCTACCGGGCCGATTTCTTAGTTTTTTGCGGTAATCGACGGGTAATTGGCCCTAGATGAGCCCGCTCTATTCAGATTTTGTAAATAGGACCCAGGTTTTTTTACAATCACGTTATAAAAGTGAGTGAATTTTCAGAATGCTCCGAGACTGCTACCGCTATGCGCGGGAGGATGCGCAGTGGTCGAGGAGGTTGCGCAGTAGCTGTGTAGCCTGCGCATCAGCTCTACACTTATCTACACAAGATTCGCTCCGCCCGCCTCAGGTAGAGCGGTGGCCGAGTCGTCAAAGACGTCGGAAGCGTCCACTTAAAATATGGTGTGGGTTCGATCCCCGTCTCCCGAAACTCTTAATTATTACCTGATTATCAATGTTCGTTGTTTTACTGCAATATTTCATCAAGTAGTCATTCCAAAACGCGTCCTTTAGACTTCAAAAAAATAATTTTGTTTCTTTATTCATCAAAACCAAAAATTATTTCATTCTAAAAGTAAAGTATACCTTATATCGTAATTTTTTAGGGGAAAAAATAAAACTAACACCGATAAGAGGGTAAAAATAGGGCCGCGAAGCGGCCCATTGACGGCGCGGAGCGCCTTCAGGGGGTTGGGCCGCGTAGCGGCCAGGGGGCGTAGCCCCCTAGTATACTATAAGCTCCGAGACCTCCTAATTTTGCGTAACTGGTAATGCTTAGTTCCAGCGTTCTACCGGGCCGATTTTCATGATTTTTGCGGCTATCTACGAGCAATTGTCTCTAGATTAGCCTGTTCTATTCAGTTTTTCAAAATATGACCCAGGCTTTTTTATATTACGTGGTAAAGTTGCAAATTCTCCCATTTTAAACAATGTAAATTTATACTTTTTGTCATAGTTCGTTCGAGTGTTCTACTGGGCCAATTTCCATGATTTTTGCGTAAATTGATAGGTGATAGACCCTAGATGAGCTCGCTTTAATCAGATTTTGGAAATAAGACCCTGGTTTTTTTAAAATCACGTTATAAAAGTGAGTGAATTTACAGAATGCTTTGGGACTGCTACCACTATGCACAGTGGTCGAGGAGGTTGCGCAGTGGCTGAGTAGCTTGCACATCAGCTCTGCTTAGGTTCGCGCCGGTTACATTTAGATTAACGGTGGCTGAGTCGTCTAAGAAGTCGGAAATGTCCACATGGATCAAGGTGTGGGTTTGATCCCCGACTCCTAAGTAACTTAGTTATTACCTGATAAACGATGTTTGTTGTTTTACTGCAATAATTCATCAAGCAGTCATTCCAAAACGCGTCCTTTTGACTTCAAAAAAATTTTTTTTCTTTATTCATCAAAACCAAAAATTATTTCATTCTAAAAGTAAAGTATATTACCTCATTTTATAATTTTTTAGGGGAAAAATAAAACTAACACTGACAAGAGGGTAAAAATAGGGCTGCAAAGCGGTCCATTGATGGTGCGGAGCGCCTTCAGGGGGTTGGGCCGCATAGCGGCCAGAGGGCGTAACCCCCTAGTAACTCTATAAAATTTAGCAATAAAATCAATCAGGCCATACGTACAAGTATTAGTATGTCTAGCCTTCACTAAGAAACTATAACTGAAAGAGTTCATTTAAAGTTACTAAAGTGATAATCCCTGTGATTAAATAAAAATTTGTATTTCAGCTTTCGAAAATTTTGTTGACATTTGGACTGAGTTTATCAGAAAGAAACCACCCCACATTTTCGAAAAAATTGAGTTAAGAATGTTTTTTTAGTTTAAGTAGCCGTACATTTTCTCCTGCCAAAAACTGAAAGCCGATAATCAGAAATTAAGTTGCGAAAAGAGGGATTTAAGATTATTTTTACATTGAGCCTTACGCAGGATTAAAACTTCAAACCTCTTTTTCTCAGTATCAATTTAATGTGAGTCGGTTCTTTTCTGATAATTTCTCAATTTGATCCCACTAATGCTAAATATTGACTCAAGAGACAAAAGTGTTGTGTAATTTACTTCCTGTCATAATAATTTTTCAAATGTGTTTCAGAATACTTGAATTCCTCTACCAGTGATGGCTTTTCGTGGGAAAGTAGTGCTTGTAACTGGTGCCAGCTCTGGAATTGGTGCTGCCACTGCGAAGTTGTTTGCTAAGCTTGGAGCATCTCTTGCTCTCACCGGTCGAAATCTCTCAAACCTTGAAAAGGTGGCCGCAGAATGTAAAAAAGTCGGTGAAGAGGTCCCATTTTTGTTCAAGGCAGACTTGAACAATGAAACAGAAACCAAAAACTTACTTGAATCTGTTTTGACTCACTTCAAACACTTGGATGTTCTTGTCAACAATGCTGGAATTTTAGAAGGTGGCACTATAGAAAATACCTCTTTAGAGCAGTACGATAGAATTTTCAATACCAATGTGCGATCTGTTTATCACCTAACCATGTTAGCTGTACCACACCTGATCACCTCAAAAGGGTCCATAGTGAATGTTTCAAGTGTAAATGGTCTACGATCCTACGCAGGTGTTCTAGCTTACAACATGTCTAAATCAGCCCTTGATCAATTTACGCGCTGTGTGGCCCTAGAACTGGCTCCCAAAGGTGTGCGGGTAAATTCAGTAAATCCTGGTGTTATCATAACTGAGATTCATAAGAGAGGTGGCATGGATGATGCTGCATATGCAAAGTTCCTTGAAAGATCAAAGGAGACTCATCCGTTAGGACGTCCTGGCTCATCAGAGGAGGTTGCCAAAGCTATTATTTTCCTGGCAAGTGAAGATGCTAGTTTTTCAACTGGAGTTAATTTGCCTGTCGATGGCGGTCGACATGCTTTTGGCTTTCGATAAAAGCTGAGCTTACCAGCAAGGATTGAGGGAGCATTTATACTTTTGTGTACTTAAGACTGTTTGAACGTTGACATTCAACTTAAAATAAACTGCTCTATTTTTTATTATCATCAGCTATCCTCGTGCTAGCAGTAAAAATCGTTTTAAAGAAGAATAGGAATTTTTGTTTCATGGTGAGAAGCCAGCATTTAGTTCCTGTTAACCACGTAAAAAAAAGAAAAGGATAGATAGTAAATGGATATCAGCACAAGACCTGGTACATTCTTTGTACTTAATGCCAAAATGCATTATCCTTGTGCGCAACAGAATCTTTTATAAAAAAGTCATTGCATAGAATTTATGCTGTGCCATAGGAGAATCTGCCGGAAGTGCTGGGTTAAAAAACTTGCAACATACAACAACAACCATAATACTCGACAATACTCTTCTCGCTCATAATTATGTTTTGTGAAGCAGCGAATTTTTTGAATTCTTGAGTAAAACTGTTTCTAGGTACATGCAGACGCAGAGTAAGGATATCAACTCAACTGGAGTAAGTCTGTTGTAAAACATACTTCATTTTACACTTTTAGTTGCAAGTCTTCTCAGATAATTTGCTCAAAGTGAAAGAAACCAAAAAAGTAAAAAATGATTGAGGGAATCATAGTTCTTTCCTTAAGAGGAGCCACACAGAATGAACTGATGAGACATATTTATATATTCCAAATGCTTATTATTTTTACAAGTTATTTTTGTTAGACTTCGTGCCATTGTTTTAATGTGTTATTTTTTTTTTTTTTTCCGGTACAGCCTAATTTAAATAAAAAACTTATTTTTACAAAAATGAAGTACTTTATTTTTCTGTTCTCCAGACTGTTAGTTTTGATTTCTAAAACTTCTTAAAAGTCAAGGTAACGCATCACATGTCCTTCAAAATCAGCGGTTTTTTTACACGTAATAAAATTACAAATTGTTCAATGTGAATTCAAAAATTATTTGTTCATCAAATTAATTTGACATGGAAAAGCATGAGAATCCCCAGCTTCAGTAGAAAACAGGATTTTTTTGTAAAATAAAGAAACTCACGCAGAATCAGTGTTAAAAACCAGGAATATCCTATACCTCTCTGCTCCTCATTTTGTGAATGCTCGAGGAGAATATAGTTTTATCCCAAAGAATCAAACAGAAAGTTATGGGATATCCAAAGTTTTCTGCAGTAATTTTTTCCTGAAATAAGGAAAATTTCGGTGAATGATTAAATAAAATAGTTCTGGAGGCCTTGATCAAACTTTTCATAAATAAATCCAAATCAATTTAACAAAATTCAACATTTTCTGTATTTCTTGCATGTACATACATGTTGCATACACGTTGCATGTTCCAGCATTAACGAATACATAAGATGATGCATTAAATACAAAGATGCATGAAATAAATAAATTAATACATAAAGTTTTAGAAACTTCAGAAAAGAGAATAAATAAAATTTTGAAAACAACTACATGAAATACCTAAAAAATTCAGCTGAGCTAACGACTAAGTATCACAGATATAAAAAATAATGATGGTTAAAAAGGTTCATAATACAAACTATTTAACATGATAAAAAAAGAACATTCCGAAATTTAAACCATAGAAAATCAACAGTTTCCAAGATTAGCAGCCTGTTTCTTAGGGCTTCGTAGAGTTCCGAAATTTCAAAGCAACTTCCGAAATAAATATAAGTAAAGCTGACATTGGTGAATATAATTCAGTTTGGAGGAAGTGTTGGCCAAAATTGTGTCTATTATAATGAGAGAAACTTTATGAAGTATACTTATTGATGGGTAAAGTAAAAAAAAATATGGTTTCTTCTTTTTATAGAAAAGTTAACTGACAGTTTCTGTGATAATATCCTGAAAAATTTGCTTCGCTCATTTAAAAAAAGTCAAAGAAAATCTCAAGGAAATATTTTAAGAAGTTTTCCTTAAATAAAATAAATCATAATGAGAGATTTTCAAACGTTGCAATTGAGATATGCATATTTTACATTTAGCCATTGATATATTCTTATAAAGTATATGAAAATTTTTATGGCTTACTCATCAACCGAAGAGGAGAAATAGTATGCTATCTATTTATTTATCATTTTGCTTCATCAGTGATCGGGTAAAAGAGCCGAAGCTTGAAGCATGTATGTATATTGATAGCCAAAATGTGAAACCACACATCTCCATTGCAATGTTTCAAAATTTTCGATCCCATTTTACTAATTCAGGGAAAAATGAGTCGACTTAATGGCTTGGATTGTATACAAAATATTTTACAAACAGAGGAAGTTTCGAGGTGTTTTTCACGGAATTACATTGACTAGTTTTCCAAAAAAATAATAAAGTATGACAGGAAGTTTGCAACGTTGCAATCAGAGATACACACTTTGGCCATCAATGTAAAACTCACAGCAAAATCATTGGCTCCCCGGAGACGCTATAAATTTGGAAAACTAGAGTAAGCTGTAACCACAATATTTTGTGATATAATTTCAGAGCACCGTATTTTTGGTTGTTTGGCATAAGGCTTTTTAGATAGAATTAGTTAAAAATTCAAACCCCTGTTACGATCTAAATCTCTGTAGATGATTTCACTTGGGCCTTTTGTAGAAATCCATATTTGTTCCATAAATACTTAAAAGAATAAAACATTAAAGCCTCCTCAAGCCATAGGAACTGCACTTTGTCAATAAATAATAATAGTTAAAATGGGCATACACTTTACCTAGTTGTATAAGTTTCTGAATATGCAGGAAATGTAAATATTCCGGTTGATTCTAAACGGCAATGTTCAGAGCTAGAAATCGAGGCACTTAAAAAAAGCACAATATAAGCGCAAAAATGGAGAGGAAAAATAATAAAAACTGATATGACTAAACATACTTGCACCGGGGAGGAAGCTACGCATTAGAAAAATAAATTTACAGTGTATTTCCTCATTTCATACGTTGGGGAAATAAAATTACTTGGCTTGTAACTTTTTGAATGCAGTACTATTTGCATCACGTTCTAAGCCGTACAAATGATCATTCTAATTTTAAGACCTTAATTAAGTTTTACGTTGCGACATAGAGGTCCTTACAACTCCCCTCCCATCAGATGTTTTCCTTATCATTTTCATCACTAGAAATGATTCAGGACTTCCAATGGATTGGAAACAGTCTTACGTTGCGTATCTTTCAAAGTAACATGAAGAAAGAATAGCTGGCGTGCGGACCACTTTTGAACAATACCCTTGACGATAGGTATAATCATTTCTGAAGGCAAGGGTACACACTCAGGATAAAAAATGAAAGCTAAGAATTCTCCCTGAAAACAAACTTCTTTGAATCAAACTTAGCGTACTAAGAGTTGGATAAATTATTATTGCGCAGATTAGCCAAAGGTTTAATAATACCAATCGTTTCTGAAATGACATTCTTCTTTTAAACTAGATAAAGGTTCAGATACGTTCAAGGAGACACATACCAGCAAAAACTAAGCCATCATTGTGAAATTCAGCTCAGGGCAACATTCTGAAGAATCCATCAGAAATACTTCGATCATTGAGCATAGTAGAAGTAATAATATCACTTATGTACACACTGTTTCAAAAGCATCTTCAGAGAGCAGCACCAGTCTTAACCACTTTCTTCTCTTTTCAACAGCTGATCAATCTGCAAAATGGAAAAAAATAATTAGGAAAAAATTGTAAGAATTCGTGAGCTGTAAAAATGTTGCAAAAAAACAGCAAGTGGTTCCAAAAAATGATAATCATTTGTAGCAGTGAGCACCTGCAATACTGACAAATTTTTTTTCAAGAAAAGCGAATAAATCTACTGACTAAAAACTGCAAATTTCCGCTACACAGCAAAAAATGGAGCTGAAAGTTTGAAATTTTCAAACTATAATTTAAAATCGAACTGAGCCCAACCCAGGGATTTGATTCGAATCTTTATAAGTACAAATCGTACCGAGGCCCTGAGGAAAATTTGTAAGTTCAGTCATTACTAATAGAGAATTCTGCAATTTACGTTAGGTTCACTGATTGAATTCTAAAAATGATTGGAATCAAAGAGAAAAGAGCGTGTTGATAATTTTTACCTGGGCTTTGTACATCTCCTTAACATCCTGTAGATCCATTCGTAATTCTTGATTCTGTTCCAAATTCTCACCGTACAGTTGTAAGAGAGCGTCATACTGCGTTTGTAAATCTGACAAGGAGGCTAGGAGCTGTTCCTGTTCTTCTGATTTGGCTGTTAGAATAGACAACTGGCTACTAAGTGACTCTCGCTCTGCATCGCGATTTTTTAGTTCCCATTGCAACTGCTGTATTTCACCTGCAAAATTTATGACCAAAGAGTTACGATGTGATCGTACAAACATTGCTCTGATAGACATGCTAGGAGAAAGTAAAATTTGGAAACAAAGACCTGTCAGGAGGAGTAAATGGACGTATTTCTATCAAACGGAACTATGTGCATCATGACGTGAGCCCTGTTATGCATATATGCCTATGGGTCTCAGGGCTCATATCTTAATGCACATAGTTCCGTTTGGCAGAATTGCGTCCAAATGATCCTTGATATTGGATTTTGAAAATTTTAATGTGTCCAAAATGAACTTGACAAGTAATTTCAATGTTGGTTACATAAATCGCAGAATAGGTTTTGATGGTTGAATGTCATTTCTTTGCATGAACTAAAAAATAATAATACCAATGGCTAAAGTGCAAAACCACGTATCTCCATCGCGGTGCTTCAAAATCTCTGTTCTTAGTTTATTTTTTTTTAAGAGAAACAAATCAACTCTACAGCTTAAAATTTATGCAGAATATTCTGATAACAGAGGAGAGAAATCAAGGTTCTTTCCAAGAAATCACATTGGCTAGTTTCCTGAGGAAAAATAAAGTAAAGTCTGCACCGTCGCAAACAGAGATACATGGTCTTGCACTCTGGTCATCAATATGATATTTTGAAAGAAATGTTTGTGCTTTAAATTTAAAAGTCGAAAGATATGGTGGGTGATGTCATCTAGTGTGCTCTGCTAAAAGCAATACTTTCAGTCCAAATGCAGATTAAAACTTGGCTGTAAAACTAGATAAGTACAAAAATTCAAGGTATTACCATCTCTCAATTTCAGTTGCGATTGTAAATTTTCAAAGACTGTTGAAGAAGTACCCAATCTGACTGTGTCGTATACATTTGAGAATCTTCCTGGGGTTATGCTTCGCTCGTCGTCCCCAAACTATGAGAAGAAAAAAGAGGAATTTAGACCAAAAAAACCAGTCAAATAATCTTAAATTAGAAGCAACGCAACATTTTGATTCTTGCTTGAGGGTCAATAATAAGTTTCAAACAAAAAACATGACTTCACTTATACAGACTAACTTTGTTGGCACAACTAATGGACTAGCTTCTATGAAAGAAAGGTCTTCCTGAATTAGCGATTCTGACAAAGAAGGTAATAAAACTATTGAAGCCATAATTTTCAGCTCTTTCACTCACATATTTCGCCAATGCACTTTTACTTGTTTCAATGGATGAATTTGATATGAGTTTGAAATTTAATTTTTGGTTGCATATCACCTCATACTAGCTAATATACAAACATTCCTATTTTGATACATTTTTTATTAAAATTTTTGACTTTTACCTCACACATACCAACTTTAATAAAAAGCATGGCTTAAGTCGTCGCAATATCAAATTCATGTCTACATAACTGATGCATCCATGAAGGGACCAAAAAAAAAAAAAAAAGAGACAGCACTTACCGAAGGCCATTGAGTGCCTGAAACAGATTCACTACAGGACGCTCGTCCGACACTAAAAGCTGGAGAGGATCGGGGTGATTGAGGAAGTGGGGGAGAGATTTCTCTCAAGGATCGCAACTGGTCCTGAAAAAAAATATGTTATACTCGATTTAACGCATGAGACAGACAAAATCAAACTTAAAACAATGTTCTGCAGTCCTCTTAAAAATGCAGTTTTATTATCAAACAGTGGTATCTGAAATTGCTTACAAGTTACAGGTTTAGTTATAAGCTACAACTCAAGTCAAATTACAGTTTCTTGAGGAGTATTAATAATTTCTCCATTTCCGAGAAAAATTGAAGTGGGCAGGTAAGTCCTTTTAGTGAAGCAGGATGAAAGTATGTTATGCGCTGGAAAGTGTGATATCATTGCCTTGCGGCCAACTTATTGAGAGCCTCATTTGAGTTTAAGCACTATGTGGCTAACCTACTGAGATTAGTCCAATTTTTACGGAAAAGTTGATGAACAGAATCACTTGAAAATTTACCTAAGATTTCTTTCATTGGCAAGATTAATCCCTAAAATTTTTATAAAAGTACGAGACAGTTTCAGGGAAAATTTGAAACAATATAGACATATATGGCAACACAGCGCCTAAGCGTAAATGGTGCTTATGATACTTGCTGAAAGATGATGCTATTACATCATATTTAGAAATTTGGACAATTTGAGGAATATCCTGATACTCAAATACTTACTCTTGAAACCAAAATTGCATCAGACTAAGCGGAATCCAATTTATTTATTTATTAAATGTGACAAATTTTATTTTGAGCAACAATACACTTCTTTTTAAGGTATAAAAAATAAGTTCTTGCACAACTGTCAATGATGACGGGAAATTGGAAGTTTTTTATTGATTAGTTCTTCTTTGTGAGGGCTTAGCTTGATGGCTGCTGGGTGTTAATGTTCTCTTTCCTCTTTTTTGTCTAGTTTTGTCAAGTACCTGTAGGATTGCTGTTTTCCTCTTTTCTGACTCTACAGCTGTTCGTTCTGTGCTGAGCTGCTGTTCTAAGGATGCGATTTCTCTTTTCGCGTAGTTTAATTCTTCCATCACAGTTCTTAAAGATGTTTCTTTTTCCTTCAATAATCTGCAAAAGTAAATAATAAATTTAGAATTCCAAGCATTGAAAATATCAAATCAAGAATAAAACCCTTCATTTTGGTTTGTAAGGAGACTGCTACAATCTTTAGTTAGGACCAAAATGAAGACATTCTTTCTTCACGAAAACTTAACTAGGGCCTTGTCTCCACGGGACGTTTTCATAGGATTTGTCCCAAGTTCGAATCACAGGAAGGAAACTTCTGGGATTTTTCCCAGTTACCGTCTCCACAGGACGGGGCTCATACGGTCCTGCGACTAGTTTGCGCGGGAAGATAAATTAGTGAAAGTCGATGATTTAACCGGGATTAAAATGATAATTGCACTCAATTGACAATTAGACACATTATTTTAACTAAAAAAACATTAACAATGGAGTAATGAATAAAATATCGCACAATTCGTTTTCACTTCTTCTTCCTCTCCCCATGAGTCCTAGGGGTAAAGGACCATACTTGGTACCGGGAAAAATAGTGATAAACTCAATATTTTTCCCAACTTCGTAAGTGGGATTTTTCCCTAGGACAAATCCCGTGAAACGGCCCGTGGAGACAAGGCCTAAGAAAAAACATTTAAAAAATAAATAATTTATTTATTCACATAGCTCTTTCATGCGATTATTTATGAGCTAGGGTGACTTGAGAATCTCCAGAGACTTTCCCATGTGATATTATATTTCTCCACTCCTGTTTTTCTAGAATTTTTTTTTTTTTTTAAACTACATATCAGTCCATATTTGAACAAAAAACATGGGGCAAAGCTTACTTCTTATTTTCAGTCTTCAATTCTTCCACAGCTTCTTTCAATGCTGCTATTTCATTTTTCCGTTGTTCTTCTTGTTGCTCCGCAAGAGCGAGCTTGGATTCTAATCGAGATAGCTGGCTGCTCATGGTCGCACACTGTTCTCGTGCAGATCGCTCACTATCCATAATACTGGAGAGTCTGTTTTGAGCTTCAGCTGAAAAAAGGTAGAAAGTTTCAGTGAGAATAAGGCGGAGAAAATTTAGGCCGAATTATTTTAGGCGAAAAAAATTGAGAGAGCAAAAAGTTTTCTTGATCAAATGACCATTAATAATTTTTGATGGATTTACTTGTGACTGATGAAATTCAATAACTTCACTCCTGTATCATGCATCAGCCCATGTAAAATTCCAACTTTTTTAACGATTAGTAACATTTTAATGTGGCTCTTGGGCAGCAGTCTGATAAATTAAAGCCTGTATATCAAATTATAATATCCTTGTGCATGAGAGAATTTAAAAACTTATGCCTATCAGGATCTAAGAAAGTAGTTACCTAATTTTTGACTCAGAATTTGCTCCTGTTTTTCCCAATTGGCAGCAGCGTTGGCATGACTTGTGGTCAGATTCTCTAATTGTTTAGTCAATGGTCTGGTGGCACTTGATACTGCTTCAGCAAGCTCTTCATTCCGATTTTCAGCCATTTGAAATTGTTTCATTAATTCAGCATTTTCTTGGCGAAGTGCTGCCTCTCGCCTGGAAATGAAAATAAAAAAAAAAAAAAAATAAGTGAAAGCACTTGGAATGTAAATTTTAAGAGTCCAAACCCGAGGAACTGTTAAAATTCGAATTAACAGTAAAATAAAATTAAAGAAGAAAAAAAAGCCTCCATAGAAATACTTACTTAGAATACTGCTCTTCTGCTTGAGACATGGCATAACGGAGATCACTAATACAATTTTCTAACTCAGTCCTACGCTCAGATTCAGCTCGCAATTCTGCTTCTAGTCGTCTTCGTCCTTCCTTTTCTGCAGTTGCAGCGGCAGCTTCAGCTTTCTTTTCTAAAGTGGCAACAGCTGCACGTCTTTCTCGTAATTCTCTGAGAATAAAAGCCAGCGGATAGAATTCAAAGTTGAAAAAAATTCAGAGCGCCAAAAATTTGTTTATGAAAAATATAGAAAAAGAGTGTGCAAAACTAGCAAGTTTAAAAAATTGACAAGACCTTTCCGGTAAATTTTTTGTTGGAAATGTGTCTCTTTAAATTATCTGTGAAAAAAATTAAAGCAAGAGTGCTAAATTTTTTTACCCTACAGTATTAATTTGGATAATTTTTTTCTTTATCACAATGATTCATAGTTTGTTTTTCTTTTTTTTTTTGTCATTTCTAAAATTTTACTCATTTCCCGTGTGATGAAGCCAGTGAGATTCAGATATGTTTTCAAGAATTTAGATTGGGTTTTTGATGACAGATATCTGTCGGAAAAAATAAGATGACTTAGAGGTGAAATCTTTCCTTCCTTAAAACTTGTATCTCCATTTTCACATAAAATAAATTACTGTATTGACAGAGAACAGAGCTCACTTTTGAGATGTGACTAGCGTTGAAGTTAGGTTGTCAACTTGCGACTTCAAACTTGAGACTTCCTTTTCCAGTTTTTGATTTGTTTTGGTCAGTTGATCTACAGCTTCAATCTGTTTCCTTTCGACATCCTCCTTGGCAGTTAGAGCTTTTTTTGTGCGCTCCAGCTCTTGGTTTGTTTCTTCCAACTGTTCCCTGTGATAAGAGGAACCAAAGTTAGATTTTTTACAAGGAAAAAATAAGATACTTGAGTGAGAAATCATTGATCAACATTCCCATTTAGTCTTTAGTCTGAGCCCAATTTAGTAAAGATTTGTTCTTTTGATACTTCAGACGTTTTACAACTAATTTTGATACTTCGTGAATCGTGATTCACACTTATCTTGAGAAAAAAATAGGAGGTGATATAAAATAAATGTAGCCATCGTCAGAGGAAGAGATACTACTATCAAAGATATGAAATTGCAAAGAATCGACCAATTAAAATCGATCTTACCTGAGTGATGATATTACTTTCTGATTGTCTTTATCAGCATTCTTCAGTTTCTTTATTGAATTGTTCAGTGCAAGTTGATGTTTACTAAGTTTTTCACCTTCTTCTCTCAATTCTGCGATAATCTGATCTTTGTCCTCCTCTAATTCCTGTGCCACTACTGCGGCCTTTGAATTCTGTAAAATATAGAGTGAAAACTCAAAATATGATTACTAAAGACCATTTGGAGAGGTGCATTACAAAACAGGCATATTGAAGAAACATTAATTACAATTCACTACTACATTTATGCTGCTTCAACTGAAAATTGTGAGTAAAGCCAACTAGAAGAAGTTGGCTGTCCATGAATTGATACATAAATTGAAATTTAAAATGCCAGAGAAAGGATAAATTTTAGTACTCCCAGTTGATAAGCAGTAGAACAACATTTTAATTTAGATTTACACAGTGAATCATGCATAAAACTATTTGCAAATCAATAAAAAAATAAAAGAAAGTCATACCTCCAACTGTTTTCTGAGGGTTTCTTTTTCCCGAATTGCTTGTTGAAACTTTCGCTCCAAAGCTGCTAGACGCTGTGTAAATTCTTCATTCATTTGCGACAAGTTCTGACTCTCTAACTGACTGAAAATGATAATCAATTATCAATTTAGGACACTTTCTTGTTCTTGAGTAGGGAAGAACAATTTGACCGAGAGGTGATTCTTTTTTTTTTAAGTTTTCAAAAATAATTCAACAGGACATATAAAAAAGACATCTTCAAACTGAAAGTCTTCTTTGCCTCTTGTTTCAAGCATAACACAGCCACGTTTGTGTTAGTACATAGATAGCTGAACTGACCAGATAATTAATAGCTAATTGATTCAATAATGGTTATTAAGTCTCGCACATTTCAGATGGAGATCTAAAAATATAAATTACACAGATACTTGCAGAGTAATCATAAGATCATTATCAACTCTGCTATGTTACATTACAGAAGCTTTCCTCAGACGTATTTCAAAGACCTTCTCTACCTCCATTTTCAATTGGTCCTGGCTGTACTTGTTGAATTAATATACGCTTAAGCTAGTATGTGCTCTCTCCTTAAAAAATTTGCTTAAAAAAGTTACTACATTCAGAACCAAACCGACTTTCTCCTTTGATACATTTCACAATAGTTTAATTTCCCCAAGCAGTTGTTTTGAAATTTTGTTTCATCACAAACATGACATTTGTAGCCAATATTTAGCATGTATCATGAATTAAAAATTTACCTTTTAAGTTCTGAATTATTTTCATTGAGCTCTGCATTCAGTCGACTTAAATCGATCAGTTTGGACTCACGAGCCTCCAGCACTTCATTCATTTCATTTATTTTCTAGAATGGGGGACAAAAAATCATACTGTAGAAACTGTGTTGCATTTTTTTTCATTCAAAATTTAAAAATCAGTTAAACATGGATAATTAATCGGATAATTCACCTTACAACAAGTGAAATGATGATACAAAGGGGGAAAAGAATAAGAGGAAAAAGGGTGTCTTGGTATTGCGGCTGAAGCGATTACTAAAGCACTGCATACGAAATTGAGCCCATTTGTAACTAACTAAAGATAACAACATTTTATTACATCACATCCGGGATTTCGTTGCTTACGATTTCAGTGATAAAATTCAGATTCGATCTTTTTCCCCCTTGATTCAGTGATAGATATGAGGTGATAAAAATACATGCACTGTGTTTGAATCAATTAATTAATTTATAATTTTAGGTTCAAAACTTCCCAAAGAAAAGATTCAAGAGTTCTTTGAACTCTCACATCAATTTTGCTGTTTGTTTTTTTACTATTAAAATCTAAGAAGAACAAAGTTATTTCATCGTAACTGAGATTTTGTTAAATCCAAGAATCCAAGAATCCAAGACTCAGAAAAGAAAAGAAAACAAGACTGACGATGAATAAAAAATAAGATCAAAATGAGTTATGCATAATAAAGATGGATACCTTTAATAGTTTGTCAACTTCGGAGGTGCTGTCATCAGAAGCTCCGCTGGATGCTTCTGAGGGAGCTCTCTGATGGCCTGAAAAAAACAAAGCAGACACTTAGAAAAATTTACATTCATTCACTACTTAAGTTTCATTGGCTTGTGTCACACTATCAAAGCTAGCCAACAGAATATCATGGTCAGGTGTTGTGATTGGCTTATTCGGTGACTTGGACCAATCACAGCACTTGACCTTGACATTTTGATGGAGTATTTTGATAGTGTGACACAGGCTATTTGAACATCCAAGCAAAGAAAATGGAATTGAGAAAATGTGTACTTATCTGTTTTAACATTTCCGCTAACTAAAAATTAAGAAGCGGCCCTCAAAAAAGGGCCGTTTACTTTGATCAAAAAAATTTCACTTTTTATTCAAAATTATGAAAACATCATGATAAGATCTGAATTTATCTGTCTTCTACTTGCTAAGCCCCAACAAGGCAGGATGGAAACAGAAACAGATTTAACAGGCTGGCATCAATGGTATTCCTCCCTTTAAACCTGTGTTAAATAATCAATTATTTTCGGAGCACCTGCTGGCCCTTCTGAAAATTGATTCACTTCCGCAAGTCCAAGTAAACCGAAAGGTAACAATGTTGCCAACTTGCTGGATCCGCCAATAAATGGAGGTAAAAAATGCAAAAAATTTTCTAATCTCTGAAATTGCTAAATTTGCTAACATTCATGCACTGAAAAATTCATCTCTCTGAACCAAGATCTTTTCTTCTGTCATCAGCCATGCCGCAGCTCCTCTTGCATAGGAGCATGACCCAATTTTCACGTCAGTCCTGCAAAACTTAGAGTTTTCTGAAATAATGGTTTGCTCCTAAATAGAGCGACACTCTTACCTTAGGGAAGACAAAAAATGCAAAATTATTTTTCATAACTATTATGATGTTTTGTGGATGATATTGACATTAGTACATACCTTTCATTTTGTAAGCTTCTGGCACAATAATTTCTGGACCAACAACAAGCGCCATTTTTCCTTTGCTTTGTCTGCAAAGTAATTTGGCAGGGCTTTGGCGGGAAGTTGTACTGCTACTGTCACCATTTGTTGGACTGAAACAATAGGAATTGGTGATTCTGAGTGAAGTAAGGTTTAAATTCTTAGGATAGAGATTTTCAAATATCGAGAGCAGAGAGTTTGCTTGTCACCGAAATGAGAATAAAATTGGCACTATCTTTTAAATGATTCAATACTCTTTCACCTTCTCCCTGTCCAAAATTTGATACATAAATTTGGATCCATCACACAATTTTTATTCAGAGAGGACATATCAAGAGAAGTCGAAGGGCAAAATATTTTGATTTGGAAAACTACTTCTAGCTGCTTTGAATGTAAAAAAGGTTTATAAATTGGCTTCTCCCGGATGCATGCTCTTTTTTTCTAGTGCACTGAGATATGATTTACACTAACAAAAGCACTACACTAAAAAACTGAGATTTTAAAAAGGTTCAGGTTTAAAAGTTCTCTGAAACTTTGCATTATGTTTAGATGGAGCTTTTTTCTTAAAAATGCCCAAGTTTTTAGTTACAAGTATTTTTCTTGGGAAAACAAGGAACAAATATTTTACGAGAACTGCTGATTTTCCATGGTGATATCTTTCATTATTTTTACGTAGTTTGGGGACAAAACTGCATGCAGGTATTATAGAAGAGGCAATTGCCATTAGTATTTTTTGTTACAAACATCATCTAGAATTCTTCAATTACAGAAAAGTTACAAATGACGAAAAAAAGGTGTTATACAGTATCATAAACTCTTGTACTTCCTTGCTGTGGGAAGAAATATTTAGAAATTAAGTACTGCAGTTTTGTAATCTTGATAAGGTTAAGAGAGGAGACACAATACATAAATATTGACTGTGGCTAGTCTAGTAAAAAATTTTGTTCCTAACCTGGATATAATTTCTATGTCTGATGAGGTTGTCGTTTCCAATTCATCACCAGAGGTATGACCACTTGATCCAATTTTCAGGAGTTCTGAGCGACTGCAAAAGTTTAAAGGCAGATGACAACTTAAATAGTAGATATTTTCAAATACATACAAAGTAATCACAATTCTTTTTTCTTTTAAAGGTTTTCTCAAAATTTTAAAAGGATAAAATAATTACATATTTTGCCTTTAGTTGGGCCAAAGTTAATGGATGAAATTTTTGTTTCAAAATATAGCATCAGCTATGAAATTTCCACCACTAATTAATGAATAACAGCACTTCAATTTTTCGTAATGTATGCATTGTATATTTTTAATAGAACAACAGTATTTAAAGGAACTGCTTGTCAAGATTTAATGTAATATATTTTAAAAAAATTAGCATACCTTTCAGGAGAGTTATCACCGGCTATTAACATACTAGTTGCTTGCTGACTTTCTGTCATTGCTTCAGCTAGCATATTTTTCAGCGAACTTGTTGATGTTTGATGGGACAAGGACATGGTTTTGGTGCTACCAACTGGAGTTTCATCTGAGCTGCTTCCCATCAATGTTCCCTCTTCGCAACTACTTGAATCTAACGTATTCAGAGAAGTTCTTGAAGTGTTGGTTATGTTGGACGGACTATCACAAAAGGACACATTGGATAAAACAGAGATGTTCCCGCTCGACTGCATGGAAGATTCAAGCGTTTCAATAATAACAGGCTCTCCTCCTCCACTAACGTTATCATTTAATACCAAATTTGGTGCGTCAATGATTATTGGTGAGGATATTTTTTCATTCTCAACTGCTATGTGAGCTGACGAGACTGTTGACGATCGGCTATTACTTCCAGGCTGAAAAAATAAAATATCAAACGATAAACTTTGTGACCCTGACCAGGTTTTGATGGATTATTCTTGGTATTTTATGAAACTGTAGAGTGCTCCAGAAAGAATAAGGGTAGCAAAAAATCGTTAGAATTAATGAAGCATTAATTTTGATTTTCATTGAGACAGTTAAATTGACAGGAGATGAATATGACTTACATCACGTGGCAAGACAGCTTCACTAAATGACATTTCGACTGAGGATGTAGATTTCAACATGAGATCTTTTACATGGGTACTATCACTCAAACTAGGATGAACATTTTCGAAAGCTGTGGTTAGAGTATGCGTGCTTTCTGAAGCTGAGTTGTAACTATCATCCGCTCCGATACTCATGTCTTCTTCATCATTGATGCAATCATTGGAGGACTTCCCGCTAGTTTCTACTGTCTCCAAGAATGGCTGATCTACGGGTGAAATTGAGTCACTTGCACTGTTAAGAAAAAAAAAATAATTATATACATGGCTTAATCCTTAAAGATGTACTTCTAAATGGATATGAGACAAAATAATCTAATTGTAGGACTCTTTAGAGGATGTGATGGGCATTATTTGTTCGGCCACTCATCAAAAATGCAATGGGTTTTTTGGTCGATGTAAATCTAGTATTCAGGTAGGTTTTATTATTTAATCATCTTTTTCGATAAAATATTTTACAGTGCCGATGGTGGTTTCTAAAAGAAAGTCTTCATTTGTATAGGTACGAGGCATTTCAGGTGAACCTTAGGTAAAATATCCTGGTAACTTTCTTTATAACCCCAGAGACACATGGAGTAGGAACCTAATGGATCCGTTGAGTTTCTCTTGATTCCCTATTTTGAAGATATTTTAAGGTAAAATCAATTCAAAGGGCAAGAACTTACCTGAAACTATGAAGCTTGTGTGAATCAGGAGACATTACAGAATTACTAGAGGGACTGTCACCAAAACTGGGTAAAACCTCAATAGAACTAGGCGAAGTTATCACTTCAACAGACTCAACAGAGCCACTCTGTTTCAAATAGCCCGCAGAGGAGGATGTGGAAATGGAGGGAGTCTGGTCTGAATCTGGAGTTGCAGAGCCAAGGATTTCCACACTTTCTGTTGATCTGCAGTCACTTCCTGACGAGGCTACCGACAATCGATTGATGTTTGAAGGTTTGTGTTCCCGCCTCTTGGAAGACTCAATTTGCTGAGTTCTGTCACCTGACCTGTCTGATGATTGGTTTTCAGCAGAACTGGCAAAATTTTTATGTCGCGAGGACTCCCTTCCATCTTTATCAAGCTCATCATCGTTTCCAGTTAAACACGGCTCTCGTAAAGACAGAGGACGATTGGTGTTGATTTTTCTTGGCTGTTCAGATATGAATTCAGATGATTGACTAGAGGGAATTTTTGGCTGATTTTCATCTGCAAAAAAGTGAGGAAAGTACCTATGTAATGTCTCTATAAAAATTTGGAAAAATACCCTTTGTTAAGAAAGACGGATTGACTTTTAACCAAAATCGCCTGACAATCTATTAAAAAAGATCAATTTTGTTTCTCCATGATGTTAGAGAGCTCCATGATTGTGGAGGCTTTAACAATTTTTTGTGTAAACACACATCTGATTCTCTCCCAAAGAAAAGGCTGTTAAAATACTGCAGCCTTGAGTTGTTTTACTAAAAACTATCGATCATGAGATTAGTTTTTATACATAGATGCTCTGAAAGCTGTTGCTTTTGACCTCAAGATTTACAAATTTCTAAAGTAGCAATTTATTTTAGAAAGTCTTTGACACAATGAAAAAGAGATAATTTTAAGATGACTTTTTAAAAAGATGAGGATTTTGTTACCTGATTCGGACGACTTCTGATCGAAGAATGAACCAGCAAATGATCCCCACAGGCTAGTGCTTGTAGAAAGACTTTTAGCAGGTTGAGATGTTGTGACAGATTCAATGTTTGGGGCAGACTTTGACTTTTTTCCTTCGAGCACATTCCAGCTTGAAAATATGTCATCTCCACTGGTTTCAATACTCGCTGATGGCATTTCCTCTGAAAATATTAAATAATAGACTTACAATGAAATGGCCACATAAGTAATATGTACTGTAATTTCTTTCCTTTCCCTCCTCTTTAGAGTACTGTAGTAAATAAAAACCTATGTACTCATTGACTTTGGGACAAAAAACTTTTTATCATAACTGTACAAGATAATGTGCCTGTTCCAAACTTTTGCTGGAACAAAAATAAGAGTTGTTCCTTCTTGATGATGTCTTAAAAATCACGATGAGCGCATCGGCAAACTCTAAAATGCACTCTTAACTTCACTATCTGCGTAAGAAATTGGCGTTTTTTTAAGCTTCCCACTCTAAAAAGGATACTACAGCACAGGTGAACATTTTGTTAGAGGAGTCGTTCCATTCAATCCCTGCTCAACATGGCCGACACTTTCGCATGCAAGTTGAGAAGAGCACGAGGTCAATCAAGGCGGATATCTATCTACTCGAGAAAAATTTGAATGTAAACACGCTGATTGTTATCAGGTGGTTAGAATCATCGTTCTGTCACATGTGTTTTGGCGGATTGGCGTCAGCTATGTTGAATATTGCGTGGTGCCTTTGTGAGCAAGGGTTAGAGGGAATGATTCCTCTAACGAAAGGTTCACCTGTGCTGTGGTATCGTTTTTGAAGCGGGAAGCTCGAAAAAACGCAAACATCTTATGCAAATTGGATTACATTTTGCAATAAGGAACCACTATTTCTGGCCCATTTTAGAAACAACATACATGCCAGTGGTTTCCCTATGCAGATATGTGCTTTTATGAAAGAGCCAGTGATAGTGGTTCCTTATTGCAAAGTGAAATCCAATTGTGAAGTAAGGAGTGCATTTCAGACTTTGCCGATGCGCTCGTGATTTTTGAGACTTTTCTGCGGGTAAAAACTCTTATTTTTGCTTCAGCAAAAGTTTGCGACAGGCCCATTGTAAAAAATCACTGCTGAGTAGTGCTGAGTATGCATCATCTGATATTTCAATGTATTTGTCTGTATGGTAACTGCAGCGCTGTTGAGAATTGACAGTTCACATTCGATTGTAAGAATGCCTGAGATGGTTATGGGTTACTCACCCCACTGCATACTCATATGCAGAATTTTAGATCACTGAGGTAACTGGGAATTATTTAAGCAACCACCGAAAAAAGAGGAGGGACATACTTATTCTTAAAAATCTTTACATTTTCAAGGTGCATCTGCATTTTAGACAATGAGAATCAAACAAGGAAGAGTTCTTGGTGTACTGAAATAAATTGTGGTGAAATTTAACTAAAAAAGAAAATGAGTTTGGTAGAATGTCGATTTACTTAGTTACCGACCTGAGGAATCCTTCGTGGCACTGCCAGTTTCTTCTTCTTCTTCGGTTATGTCAAGAGCTTTGTCAATTGTTTTTTGAGCTTCTTTGAGGGCTGTCTTTGCCAAGTTAGCAATACCAGCAGCATCAAACCAACTCATCTTTCCTTACCTGAAAAATTTAGAGATTGATATGAAAGTAAAAACAAATATTATCGGTGAAGTTTTCATCTAACACCTCATGGATTTATTCAGACATCCACCCGCTCCGCAGATCAATAACATCTTGATAACTATCTGATAACTTTTACATTTTTAAACAATCCTCATGATGCAAAAAAAAAACCTAATTTTTTTCTTAGGCAAGTACTCAAGATATACCCAGGGCAATGTGGTTATAGTAAGCCAATATTACATAAAACTTCATTGAAAATTGCCCTAGGCAACAGCAAAAATGAACAGGAAGTTTACAGGAGATATTTAATTAACTCAGATTAGCAGTAGAGTCTGGCAGAGAATAGAAATCATTCTATTGTAAACAGAGACTGCAGTGTTGGAAACAGGTCTGGAGGATAATTGAGGAAGGATAGGAACTCTGAGGATAATTCTGCTCAATCTGATTTCATGCTTAGACAATCGAATTTGTATTGATAAATCCGACTGTTGATTGTTCAACTTATCGAGGAAGGTGTTTATTTGTGGTGAATGGTAATGCAAAGCAAACATCTTAAGAATGAGTCAGACGCTCAACAAGACCATGCTAACTTAAAACGTTTGAAACTCTGATCAGGGATATGTATACTTTCTGACAAAAGCTCAAAATTCCCATAAAGTAGGTGGCTACATTCATACTAAATTTAATCAAGGTACACTCTACTACAGGTATGGACAAACGGGGTGCCGAAGTGGCAGCGCTGAGAAAATCGGCGATCGAGTGACGTATGAAGTCGTACCGTCCATTTGCCGCACATGCCATTCGCAGTCGTACTCTCGATGCTGTCAAATCTACGCGTTTTGACGACTTTCTAAAATTCCATTTGTCCATACCTGTAGTAGAGTGTACCTTGAAATTTAATATTGGTGAAATGCAGCCTTCTTCTTTGTAGAGATGATACAGAAGAACACTGTGAGGTTGGCGATAACCAATTCAGGTTGAGGAGTTCTTGATGGAAACTCACCCTCCATAGACACATCGGCGTATTTACCAGAAAATACGAATGATGGGACCAAATAGAACAAGTGAAAATGCGGCTGCAATGCTCCAGTCTAAAAATAGGAGCTGGGCTAAGCTTTCTTGAAGAAATCTTGAGGAAAGTATAAGTAAAACCCAAGTTGTTATGAAGACGTTGACAACAATGACGTGTAAACACTGAGAATAATCGTTTTTAACGCAACGTAATAATGACAATAGTTTGTTGGAATTTTCAGTAACTTAGACTGGCTTAAAATACATAAGAAAACCACGTAAAACTTCACATTTTTACTAAAAATTGCAGTGTCGGTCGCTAAGTGGTGAAATAAAACTGATAAGAGGAAAGCGAAATTCCACTATGGATATACTAAGAAAGAGTGCCACCCTAGCGAATTTTGCAAATGGCAAATCAACATGAAGTTGCATCTACCGCTCCCAGGAGCGCTGCTTACCATAAAAAAACAGTTCAATAAATGGCGCGAATTTTTGAATCCTGTTCCTCTTGCGCCGTAAATGCTACAAAAGCGGTGCGTCGCACTGTTGTTGCAAGCTAGAAAACTATCCCTCCCGTAAACTGCCGAAAATGATTTTCCGGCAAGTTACTATTGCGTTCGTTTTCAGAGTAACATTGTGACAACGTTTTCTCACCCACTTTTTTCTGAGCGGGGTCTGGGAAAAAGTGCGATTTACAAAAATTTTCGGCCAGCATTCGGAAGAATGTATGGCCAAAAATGTTTCCTTCAAAGAGGAGACAAGAGGGGAAACAGAAGTGTGGGCGTAGTTACCGATCGTAATTTTTGAATTATTTTCCCACTGAAAAGTAAGACATTCTATGTAAACTTTCACTTGAAAGAACGCGACTCGCTGCGACGCTATATGACTTCGCGCAATTAATTATTCTTTACTCTGCTCGGTTTTAATGATAATTATTAAAGGACATTTGGACTGAGTTAAGCAGAAAGGAACCAACCCACATTTTGGAGAAAATTGAGTTATGAGTGGTTTTGTACTCAACCGCTGCTCTACTATCTATCGCCAAAAATTCAAAGTTTTTGTTGGAGCAAATTTTGCAGAAATTGAACTTGAAGTGTATCCTTTACATTGAGTCTTATGCAGGAGCCAAACTTTAAACCTCTCTTTCTCGGTTCGATCCCGATGTGGCTTGGTTCCTTTCTGTTTAACTCCGTCCATTTATTACAACAATTCAGAAACTCGGAAGATGTTAAATTTTTCACTGATTTAAAAAAAAACGGATTAAAACGAGCTAAAATATTTATCAAAACCAAAAATTATTTCATTCTAAAAGTAAAGTATACCTCATATCGTAATTTTTGAGGGGAAAAATAAAACTAACACTGATAGGAGGTAAAAATAGGGCCGCGAAGCGGCCCATGGATGGCGCGGAGCGCCATTAGGGGGTTGGACCGCGTAGCGGTTAGGGGGCACAGCCCCCTGGTATTTGACTATTTGCCTAGGCATTTGACAAAATGCCTAATTTTACTAGGTGCTTGCGACTTATCGATTGCAGTGTTTGAAAATTTCTTTCCTCCGCCCCTCCCCTTGGCACTAAGTTTTACGAAAATCCGACGAGCAGGAACCGAGATAGCGTTTTAGGCCACGCTCGCCACCTTGGTTTTTCGAATTTTCGAAATTAGACTAAAAATTCGAATTTAATCGATGGAATGGGAGCCGATGTATCAATTTTGGCTACGTCCGCCGTCTTAAATTTTCAAATTCAGAAAATTCAACTTGAAACGCATTATATCCAAAATCTAAGCTCAGATTCGGCTTTCTCGTGAAAAATCGATGCTACATGTATCATATGTTACCATAGCATAAAGAAAAGAGGGTAATCGTAGGCGTAAAGATCCTATCAAAGCCGGCCGGTATGCGGAAGTAGGCACAGCATTCAAACGTTTGAGCTACGCCGCCAGGCGCCAGGCGCCAGGCGCCAAGCATTTGGTTCGTCCGTTTCCGAGAAAACAAACTTCTTCTTACTCATCAGCTGACCCACTCCGAATCACCCATGTTGCCACGTCGGACTGATATGTTAGGATCTACACGCCTACGTTAATCTCTTTCCTTCATGATATGGTGACATATGATACATGAAATTGCATCGATTTTTCACGAGAAAGCCGAATCTGAGCTTAGATTTTGGATATTATGCGTTTTAAGTCAAATTTTCTTTTATCTATTTTAAATCACTCAGGAAAATTTGCGGAAACTCATTAGAATAACAGTGTGTATTATTTTAAAAACATTGATCAAAAATAAAACATTGACGGTATTTGAATCCATTAATCTCCGAGATAACTTGAACACGGTTGTTCTACGACTTTTTACGTATGTTGTCTTCTTCCGCATTGGTTGTCGGCAGCGTAGCGGCCAAAGGCCCTTGGTACTAATAATAGTTTTCAAAATCAATTTTTTTCTATAGGTATTCAAGATTCTAAAGAAATGGCAGAAATTTATCAATTGTTACTAATGTTTTAACAATGTTTCTTGTCAATTGTATGCTGTCGTTAAGCTAAACATCCCAGGTTTACCAGTAGGCTAGGCATGCACTATATTTAACACCATGTCAAGGCTTCAGTACTTTAGAGGGGTAATTTTTTTATTTTCTATTCTACCTTAATCTCACTTGTTCAAGTAAGTAGCCTGGGCTTATTTGTCCAATGCTAGAAGCACGCTCTTCACGCAGGCTCATCTTTTTGCACGAAGGCGCTCTTCTGTCTCCTATCTGAGTGGCACTGTGAAGTGATGTCGACTAGAAATGTTCAGAATTTTGGAGTCTTCAATCGAGCCTAAATTTTGAAAAGTGCCTAAGAGCATTATTTTACGTTCTATGATTTTTTTTGTCTGTAAGTCTTATCTTTAAAAAGAGAGTCCAAACGCTCGGTTCAGATTGTGGTTTTTAAGTCTTTTTGCTTTGGTCATCGCATTCTCATGCAAAGAGAGAGTCGCCGTTTGCAAGATCGTAACTTACTGAAAAGCGGTTGTGAATTCAATAAGTTTCGCGCGGATAGAATGAGCTTTCGACGATTAACTGCAAATAATCAGAATTGAAGAAAAGGTACTTTGTCCACTGGTCCATTTTAAAGGCGTAGGATGAAATTTGGATGGGGCATGGATGTCCTCCGGGGTTTCTACGGGCACTAGATGGCTGTAGGTTTATAACGGTATGTATGCCGGTAGTGTTGAGGGAAAAATAGAAAACGAGAAAGTAAAAATATTAACTATGTAATTTTTTGAGGGTCCACACAGGGATGATATATTTTAGAGACTCCTCGCTATCTTCTTACCTACCTATAGTGTAAAAGTTACTCCAGGAAGCCATTCCCTGATTTACTTATTGGTGACTCATCCCTACGGCCCACCAAAATTTTGGCAACGGCTGTGAACGGAATCTCATGAAAACTTGTTCTTTCTTGTACTTTGTATTCCTTTAATTCATAAGTGATCTAAAAAAAATCGAAATGTCAATTTAAAGAGGAGGTTTAGGGGTATTTTAGCTCCTACAGTCTGGCCATCGAACCCTGGATCACCCTGTATACAGCTGCTGAAAGTTTTCATGGACAGTTTTGTTTGGAATTTTAAACTTTACATCCTTCTCCCCGCCTTTTGAAGGACTCAACGTTTTATAAAGGAGCAGCAAACAATAGTGAACGCAGCAATCAAAGCTGGACTCCCCATCAAGAGGCAAGATATAATTAAAGAGGAGCAATTTAAGTTAAAACAATTTTCACTATAAATAAAAATAATAGCATCGCCAGATAGCCATTTTTGAGTACCATGAGGTATCGCTTCAATCCGATATAAGAAAAGCCATTTCTTTCTTTTCCCTTCATCCTGTTGGTGTCAGCAAAAGTGCAGTCAGTTTTTGAAAGCTCTGTGATAATCTCTCCGTGCCGAAAAGGAGTATTTTCAAGTTAGATTACCGAAGAAACTTTTTAAATGTCGGACTATTTTTTTTTGCCGAGAAAGGCGTTTAATGTCGAAACAGGGCTGCGACCATGACAAAACTCGGACCTTGAATTTCGTTCGCGATCCCAATCTCTCTGGATACAACTATTCGTGTTCGACGGATGCCCGTGTTGCATACCGAAAAATTGAAGGCGTTTTGGTTTTCATCGTGTTCACTGCGACCATGAATTCTTTTTAACTTCCCGTTGTGTGAATTGTTTTCTACGTAAGATTTTGAAGAGAAATCAGGTAACTTTCCTAGTTCAGACTTTTTGTACCGCCGTGCTCAGGAAGAACGCCGTATGAGCCTTCAGGCGCTGCCAAGTTTCCTTCGATAAAATATGAATGTATTGAGAAACTTAAGAATGTTTTTATTCAAATTTTAATGACAATATTGTTCTCAGTTTAATCTAAACTATCAGGAAATTTCAAGGAAATATGTATAAATTTCTTCCAAAGGAAACATTTTATCGGTGGAAATTTAGCACCTCTCGAATGCACATACAACGTTTTTCTTTAGCACGTTGTAGAGTCCCTTTATACTGAGAGTCAAGACAATTTGAATCCATTTCTGATTGGTTTCCCGTATTTTAGGCCTCCACAGTGTCACAAACGGGAATAAAGATTACATTTTCACCAATTGCAAAGATTATAATCTGGAATGGATCAGGGAATTACGGGTTCGGCAAGGAACAAACGGAATGAGAGGAGGAACGGAGAAAGGCATTTGAGAATGGGCCGATCAAAGATTACGAAAAACGTTCAATTTCTGTAATCTTTATTCCCGTTTGTGACATCCATGAGCCGAATTGTCTTGACTCTCAGTATAAAGGGACTCTAGCACGTTGATTGTTGCCCATTGTCCGCGTCATGACCTTTAATTTTCTGAGGTTCTGAGATATTTATATGATGGTATCTTTTTCAATGAAATCGACTGTGACTCTCTCTCTACTGGCCAATACATACTATTACATTTATTCCCAAGATATTTTATTACTCAAGCAATTTTCTCTTTACTTTTACTTGTTTTTATGATTTTTCACTCATTTAATTAAGTTCATTTAGATAGAATTATGAATTGGATTACCTTCTTCTCCCTTTCATGGAAATAACACCTCACCAGCTACTTGCGATCAGCGGTGGCACACCCTCATCTTCATCAGCGCTGTGAACACCATGAAAACCAAACGCCTTCAATTTTTCGATATGCAACACGCGCATCCCTCGAACACGAATAGTTGCATCAAACAGTTGTGTATTCAGAGATTGCTAATTCGAGCGAATTTCGTCTACAAGGAAAAGTCTGACTACGTTTTTTCGTTGTTCCTTAGCAAGAGAGATTATCACTCGTCTGGTGGCCAATGGTAATCAGTTTTGTGGTGGTTTCACGATAACTGGAATAGTTTTGTCGCCGTAACAGACATCACATTTTCGGTCACATTTTTAGTAGAAATGATAATCACTCGAATTTTTTCGCATTAATCTTCAAAAGGTTGTGTATTCTAACGCTTTTTAATGATTTATTGCTCTACTTCTCAATTAATATTATGTAAATTCCAAAAATGTGCTGTCTATTACACGGTAAAAAGTCAGCGTAACAGACAGCACATTTTCGATAATTTATTTATTAAAATTGAAAAGAAGAGCGATAAATCGTCGAAAAGCGTTATAACAAGTAACCCTGTGTAGATTAATGCAAAAAAATTCGAGTGATTATAATTACTACTAAAAATATGACCGAAAAATGTGTTGTCTGTTACGGCGACAAAACTATTCCAGTTATCCAGTATCGTGAAACCACACTTTAACAGTTCTACGCATCAGTCGAGTGAAAATTGGACGTATTTCTATCAAACGGAACTATGTGCATTAAGACATGAGCCACGAGACCCATAAGAATATGTGCATAACAGGGCTCATGTCATGATGCACATAGTTCCGTTTGACAGAAATACGTCCCATTTACAATCAGGTACTTTTGGGATTCGAGCTCTGGACCAACAGACTACTAAGCCAGTTTAGTTGGCATATTTTAGCGTCGCTCAATGTACCTAATAGTAATGTACTAGGCGGACTTCATTTTGGAGTAAGCAACTATAATCTCTGGCTCATCCTTAAAAACACTTTTGTACATAGGGAAACTAATGGTAACGCTGTTCCTATACTGAGTCAGAAACTGCGGTTTCGAATAGCAAAATGTAGTGCATATAATCATTCGTGAACAAAAACATTCCGCCAATAGATGAAAAATCCGGTGCATGTAAGCTATAGGTACCTAAATTCCAACTAAAGCCTAAAGTGAATCAAATAACTAAGATCGCCAGATCCATGGATTCTCTTAAATGAGACACTGGTCAGCATGCTGATAATTGACATAGATAGATAAAGCCATAGGCATGAATGGATTTACGTAATTGCCGTAAATTTTAGTTATTTGGCCGGAAATCCGCCGTCCTGCTGATGCGGCTGAAGGCAAATTGAAAACAATCGTTTGGCACACGTTGAAAAACAGTTTAGCTCTTTAATTAACATTGTTTTGTTACCAATAGAGAGTCGTACTTTATTGTCCTTTTATGGGTGATTCTCGAAAATATTTTCAACATAAACTAAAACGACTAAAAACTTGGCCCTTTACAAGGTACTATTATTTGGTTGAAAAGGTTTACTTTCCTCGTATAAACATCCTTCCAGCGCTAAGCAAAAAGAACGTAAACGACATAGAGGTTTAAAAATCCTTTACTCTCGGAAGCGACATTCCTATATCACATTTTGCAGTGAGGAATTAGGTAAAAGTCAGAAACAACATATGTTCCCTTCGTTTTCCCATTCAGATGGGTGTTTTTATACATGAACCAGAAATTGTAGTTCCTTATCGCAAAACGTGGTCCACTTTTCGGTGGTTAGCGCCCATCCCATGCACAAACTAGGCATTTCATAGAGACTCATTGATGGTATTGTTGACTGATGAATTTCAAAGACCTTGAATTGCTCAATGAATTTCGTGCAGAAATGACAGAAAAATTAAAGAATTAGTGCTAGTTTGAGAGCCTCACTGCATCGCTCTTCTGGTGTAAGGGCGTATCTCGATTTCCGCATGGCACCCAGATCGCATGACTTTAAGAATAAAACAGGGGTCACGTAGGAATTACGATACGAGCGACAGAGGAGACACAGAGGAGCGAAGATTTGTGCGTGGAACGGGCTTTATGCACATCGCATCTGATCACTTTTCTTGGTGTCAATGTCAAAGGGCATGAAAAAAAGAAGACTCGGAAAAAGAAATCACTTAATTTAATGGCGTACAAAGTTTGAGAAATATACAGTTTATTTTCTCATAGAGAAAAAATCAGCGATAGCTGGTGATGTTAAACAAAAATTAATATTTTTCAAGTATTTACACAAAATTAGACACTATTTACATGAGCTGCGTGCATGGTAATGAAGTTTGAAGTTTGGCATGATAGAGATGACGTTCAAGAATGTTTAACTGTTCGGCAACTAACACAATTGAGGGGCTCAAGAAGTAAGTGCAAAAGTGCAGGTTTTTTTTTTAAAAAAAAATTGAGTTATTAATAATTTCAAGTAACTAAATTTTCTTTCCCCCATAAGGACCCATGTAATTTTGAAACTTCAAATACATATTACTCGAAATAACAAAAACTGCACTTATGCGTCTTGTCTTCCAAGCCCCTCGATTGACTATTCATAGGAAGGGGACCTTGGTCTAAGGAGACAAACATTTTCAGATGAGCGACTTTTTTCGGCGCAGGTCGGAAAATCGGATTTTAGATTTTCGGTCAGAGAGTCTTTTTTAGTATCCCATCGCACACAAGCATTAAGCTAGTTTGTGTGCAAATAGAGTGACGAAGCTCAGAACTCTCGGCACTAAAATTTTGAGTAGATTTTACCCGAAACTACGTTTATTGAACTGCAGACTTTACATTGTCATTTCTTGAGTTATGTTGACCATTTTTGTGCATCTTTCGAGTCAAAATGTGCGTAAAGGACTCCTTCGTGCTCTAATATGTACAAGTCAATCTTGAATTTTTTGAGACTAAGATCCTCATTCCTGTGGCAGGAATTATGCATTAGATGAGTGATCAGAAAAAAAAAATCTTTCTACCTTCACTTCTCATATCATTGATTAGGTTACTCTTATTACTCACATTGTTCGAAGGGAAGCGGTAATTGAATGTTCATTTCGCACGTTCAACAGTTCAAATATTTAGTTCTTATCGACGACTCTCTTGAAATTATACATGAGGCCCTTTTTGCATAATGCGATTACCAACTATATTTGCGCGAAGCAAACACGAAAAAACCGCCGCATATTTGTTCACTCTGCTGCTGTGTCCTCTCATACGGTGATAGAATGTAGCTTTTAAAGTTTCGTGCTCTCTAGGTATGCACAGAGGATGAATCAAATATTTCGCCGACAGACGACCGTTGCAACTCTTCGTAAATATATTAGCAACCGGCTTTTTTTCTCTTCTTTCAACTCGCCACATAATACGTTACTCTTACTCACAGGTAGGGATTCCGTTGTTTTGATAATCGAATATGGAGGTTTCTATGAAATATAGTTTGTACAGAAATAGAAGCCTAATCTAATCATTACTTTTAACACTAAATTTGAGCATTTTACTTTAACAACCTGCTTAAACTTTTAAGCATATGTTTTCAAATACAATTTGAAAATTATATCCTTTCAGTTTGCACTCGAAGCTTAGACAAATTCAACACAGTGCGCACTCAATAGCGTTTTTATTTGTGAGTATAAACATTATCACTTGTAATACGTACACTTAAAGACTGAATGTGCTTGTAGGAGTCAAAATTATAAGACAACTTGAAGATGGCGGAGACAGAATGACATTCGTCCCTTTCTGATTAGGACGATCTAACATTGTATTTTTATAAAATCACTATGAACATAGGTTTAAAAAAGTGCGCTTGGCAGAGTTTAATGAAACCCAAAAAGTGATGGTTTACATGAAAAATAACACATCCCGGACTCGGAACGTGTATAATAGTAGTTATAGTCGACTTTTTTTCTCTAAAATTCTAAAATATACATCCAATACAATAAACATGATTAGACAAATCGGAAGTCCAAAGATGGAAATTTAGATTGCTCTTCCTCAAAGTATACAGAAAAGTCGAAAATCGCATTAACACAGATCTATAATAATCTTACTGGAAGTTGATCGAAGCAACAAAGAGGTATAGAGTTTTGCCATTCAAGATACCATCTCCTTGCTGCAGGTCTTCAACCGTGGTACTACTGTTTCGGAAGACAATGATGAACAAAACGGTCGTATGTATTTAGACTGCTCTTCCTCAAAGTATGCAGACAAGTCTAAACCCGCATTTACACAGATCTATAATCATACTGGAAGTTGATCGAAACAAAAAAGAGGTAAAGAGTTTTACCATTCAAGATCCCATCTTCTTGTTACAGGTCTTCAACCACCGTGCTACTGTTTCGGAAGACAATGATTAAACGGTCGAATGTAAGTATAATGTCTAACTTTATAGAATCATTCGAAAATATTGACAATTTTGGAACTTTGTAAGAAAGTCAATTATCATCGTAGTTTTGGGATCGAGCACTTCGTTAAATTGACAGGAAAATATAAAACGCCTTCAAATTTTATGAATGCAACAATTGCAACATAGATAGCCCTTAAGGTATGATAGTTTCATCCAGACGTTATAGCTGTCAATAATTGATGAATCAAGTCGTATGGAATACCGCCTTTAAGTCTATTTTTCCAGTCTTGAGCTCCTTGTGTTGATAGTACTTTTCAGAGTTACATGTTACCATGAAAATTGTGTTATAACTCGTTTTAATCTTAATCCCAAAATTAGTCTTTGCACCACTTTCATGATCACATTAACTCTTGAACAGTATTATTAACAAGAAAAAACTATCCTAGGAAATGAGCATTGACGATTTTCACACGATACGATTGAATTGTTAGTTACGTTCTAGTTTCCCACGGCATGATGTGCGAAAAATTAAGTATGATATGTGAATGACTATAATAAAAAAGGTTTCGAGAACTGTCATACGCACAGAAAAAAATCTCGGTTACTCAAACCGATCAGTTAAGTCCGCACTTTCTGGCTCAAATGATACTAAATTCTGTATGGTTTAAACTTTGATGAAAAATATCCGAGTAACAAATTGATTCTGGATTTGCACTCTAATCAGCTCGGTAAGACGAAACAAGTGATACAATTATTCAGACTTTCAAGTAGGTAAAATTGCATATCCACAAACATGAAGTAAAAGTTGCACTCTTTTCCCACTGACTTTAGAGACTTTTGAACGCAAGAGTAGAAAAGTTAGATGGGGCGAAACACATAATACAACTATTTTGCCGACTTTAAAATAGGTGAAATTGTACAGCCACAAAAATAAAGGAGCACCTAGTCTCTCCCGCTGTTTCAATGCGTGGTATAGAAAAGTTAGATGGGGCGGAATACGTGATACAATTATTCAGACTTTCAAGTAGGTAAAATTGCATATCTACGAAACTTAAAACCTTGGGTTTTACAGAACAGTTTCCATAACAGTCGAGATGTTTGGGCTCGCTCAATTGAACCCTCAGTCCATTGAACCGAAGTTCAGATCTGCTGACCTCAGAAGTTGGTTCTGCGACCGCTGATTTAGTACTATGAACCAAAAAGACCTCACTGAATTTATTAGTCCGTCCAACCGAGGTTTTTTTCTCCGTGTAAGTGATATATTTTTATTGATGATACCTAGCCATCTAGAGAATGCTCGCAGCGATGTTGCAATTTTGGACGACAGAAAGGCATAGAGAAAAACAGAGGGTGATCGCCAGTTAACTTTTCCCGACCGCGGAAACCGTACCTACGGGCTATATAGACAAACCGTCCACGTTCCGGCCTCAGAGACCGAAAGTTTTGGGCGAAGCACCCGGAGCAGTCGAAGATCCCGGCTCCAGCACCTGGAATTTTTGGCCTCTGAAGCCGAAACGGACAGCACGTGTATATAGCCTGTGACTTTTTTATTCAGTGCAAGTTCATACGGCGCACGGTGGATCGAGTCAATTAGAGAGGTCGGACATGAAATATTTTCCTGAAACTGCAAATTTTTATGTAAATTTCGTCACATTTCAAATTTCAAGGTGTGCTTTTAGAAGAAAATGTCACGAGGAAACCGATTAAACCACTTTTGTAACCTCAAAGTCTTGTATGAACGGAGTTACGAGCTTTTAAAGTTTCCAAATTTTGTCCGACTTCTCCCATTGATTCGGTCCACCGTGCGGCGTTGCTCGGAAACAATGATTGGTAGGGTCTAATTGAGCGTAGTGGTTCCTTGCGATATACTAGCTTGTAAGTGCTCGGCGCCTTGGATGGAGAAATGCCTGTAGGAGAGATACTCGGGCGGTAGCGGTGGGTCTCTCTTGGCGGTGGCCCTTTGCTTCTTGATCTTCAAGTACCCGAGAACGGAGATGAGGATGATGAAGACGAGGAAGCCCATGCAACTGCCGATGATGAGCCCGAGTCTGCGGGTGAGGATGGAGCCCTCCTTGTAGCGGTTGCTGTCCATGGCCAGGACGTCGTTGTCCTCGTCGACCCCGGTCGTCGCCTCCGTGCACATGCTCTGCAGCTCCGTCCAGTTCCCGTTCCCTTCTTGGCTCACGCTCTCGGCTTCCGTGTCCGGCCCGGAGCTGAGTTTGCCCGCCTTGAAGAAGGAGTTGGAGCCCAGCACCGTCTCCGCCTCCCAGCTGTTGAGCCCGTAAACGCAGATCGTGTACTTCGTGTTGGATTTCAGGTTCGTCAGCCGCGACGAGCGGGTGTTCTGGTCCAGGATTTTCCCGATGTCCTGTCGACAACAATCAATATCCAAAATTAGATTCGAAGTATGAATTCACGCCTTCAATTTACGAGGGAGAAGTATTTTCTTGCATGTGTCAGGGATATATCGACGGTGTAAGTCGGCAATCACATAACTCGTTTGCGGTGTCTGAAAATTTCCGCATCTATGTTATTATTTTATAAAGGAGAACAAATTCACATCATTCCTTGACGTTTTTGGAGAATTTTCTTCGCACAGAGAAGAAAAATAGACCGTTTTAAAGAATTGCCGTTGGGTGGTTTTCTGTTTAAAAAATAAAGTATGACAGAAAGTCGGCGACGTCGCAAACCGAGTTATGTGATTGCCGATTTACACCGTCGATGTGCGATTTAAGTACTTTTTCTCTTTAAAAGAGCCTTACATAAAAAGGGCCGAAATTCGCCCGTTTTTCCGCCCTCGTAGTTGAACCGATTATTTTCCAATCACGTAAGCACCAATCGCTATTTTGATGGTAGAGGGGTTGTTTTTTCTTTGTTTTCTTTGGTATAATCAATCAAGTCTGATTTCAACATAGCCTATTAGGAGAACCTACATTTTTAGGAATTCAAAAATTTTCAACAAAGCGAATAAAACGTTCTATTCTTTAATCGATCGATTCTTGTTTTTCTTGCATTCGCAGTTTTGGCGCTTACGTGTTTTGGTAAATAATCGGTTTGGCTGGAATCCGCGTGATGTTATTTTTCATCCTTAGGATGATCCTTGAGAGCTGAGGATCGCACGAGGAACGATTCTTTTCTCTCCGTATAAAGTTCTGTAAGGCAATAACTCATACTCTCATTTTATTTTATTAGTTTTTCTTAGACGAAAATAACGCAATGTCTAGAATTTCGAACTTACAGCTAGTTACGTTAAGAGATTTCATAGAGAACAAACGCTGGTAAAACCTTTGAATTTGGGGGAAAGAAACAGGGATCGACCACCCGAAGCTCGAACGGAGGGAAGAGGTCGGGGCACTGA